>CAWUFW010024165.1:0-64697 GCA_963921515.1 Calotriton arnoldi
GGATAGTAACCATAATAATTTACTATTCAAATTCCAAATCCAAATAAACTCAGGGAAAGTGCTGGATAGTAAACCATAATAATTTACTATTCAAACTCCAAATCCAAGTAAACTCAGGGAAAGTGCTGGATAATAAATCAAAATAATGTACTATTCCAACTCCAAATCCAACTAAACTCAGGGAAAGTGCTTGATAGTAAACCATAATAATTCACTATTCCAACTCTAAATCCACATAAACTCAGGGAAAGTGCTGGATAATAAATAAAAATAATTTACTATTCCAACCCCTAATCCAAATAAACTGAGTGACAGTGCTGGATAGTAAACCATAATAATTTACTATTCCAACTCCAAATCCAAGTAAACTCAGTGAAAGCGCTGGATAATAAATCAAAATAATTTACTATTCCAACTCCAAATCCAAATAAACTCAGGGAAAGTGCTGGATAGTTAACCATAATAATTTACTATTCCAACTCCAAATCCAAATAAACTCAGGGAAAATGCTGGATAATAAATAAAAATAATTTACTATTCCAACTCCAAATCCAACTAAACTCAGGGAAAGTGTTCGATAGTAAACCATAATAATTTGCAATTCCAACTCCAAATCCACGTAAACTCAGGGAAAGTGATGGATAATAAATAAAAATAATTTAATATTCCAACTCCTAATCCAAATAAACTCAGGGAAAGCGCTGGATAGTAAACCATAATAATTTACTATTCCAAATCCAAATCCAAGTAAACTCAGGGAAAGTGCTGGATAGTAAACCATAATAATTTAATATTCCAACTCCAAATCCAAATAAACTCAGGGAAAGTGCTGGATAATAAACCATAATAATTTACTATTCCAACTCCAAATCCAACTAACTCAGGGAAAGTGCTGGATAATAAATCAAAATAATTTACTGTTCCAACTCCAAATCCAAGTAAACTCAGGGAAAGTGCTGGATAATACATCATAATAATTTACTATTCCAACTCCAAATCCAACAAAACTCAGGGAAAGTGCTGGATAGTAAACCATAATAATTTACTATTCCAACTCCAAAACCAACTAAACTCAAGGAAAGTACTGAATAAACCCCCCCTGTTTTGTTTTTTCAAACTCCCAAAAATGCATTATTAACAAAAAGTTTGTTACTTTTTTTTTAAATGTAATACTATTTTTAAATTAAAAAAATATTTTTTTTACTAATTAAAAATTCTTAACGAAAAATTTAAATATTATAAAAAAATTGAATTATTCACTACATTTTATACAAAATATATTTAAAAATACAACTTTATGAAAATATTTTTTTAAAAATGTGAAAAAACACTTGTCAGAACAAAAATAAATATTTTAAACTACACTATAAATTACAAATAAACATACTTATTTAATAATCCAATATTAAACCCTTTGTAAATTCATTTTACACTAACAAATATTAGAAAACAAAATTGTAGTTCTAATTTAAATTTTAAATTAATAACTATAAATACAATTTTTAAATGAATTGTTCAAATTTTTTAAATTAATGAAAAGAAATTCACACAATTTACATCAAAAATTTTGCAACTCAAAAAAATTTGATTTTTTAAAAAATTTAACATTTTAAATATATTCATTTTTATTAATAAGTATATATTTCTTAATTTATTAATTTACATTTATTTTCTAACCAACATTCTTAAATTACTCCCCACCCATATCCCCTATAAACCCAATATCCCGCTCCTAAAAGTTAATACAAATTAAAAAACAATTTTTTGTTTTCCCCACAATATTTTTAAATTACTCCCCACCCTTATCCCCTATAAACCCAAAATCCCGCTCCTAAAATATATACAAATTTGAAAATATTGTAGTCAGTCAGTCAAAATACTTTATTCGACAACTTAATTTCATAAAAGAAAAACATATCATACAACCATACGTTTCTTTACAACATTTTAAAACACCAAAAAATGTTTAAAATATCAGCCTGACAACCAAAACTTAAAATGCATACACAACGATAGCAATTTATAAAATACATAGTGCAAATGAGCAAACATTATTAGATACAGGATAGACTACTCTTGTGTTGTTCCTGCAATAACCAGGAATTCTAAGCCAAGGATGCATACAGTACAAAAACATTTTATAAAGTGCAAAGTGCAAAAAAGCAAACTCAAAATAGAATGTTCCGCATTTGTGACACTCCTATTGTCAGTCAGGGAATCAAGACCGGCAAAATTTACAATACTGGGCTTTCTGTAAAGTGCAAAGTACAATAAAACGGACTCAGTCAAATAGAATAATTCTCATTTTTTAGTGGGCCTCTAGATTAAAACATATAAAAGATATAATAACAGTTTAAAAGACCAAATTTTTCCTAATGGCTCCCGTTAAAAAGCTTGCATCCCCAAAACAGACCATGGGGGAAGCTAACATCTGAAGATATAATAGGGCTGGCCTAACTTGTGCAAAGTGACAATCTCTGAGAAGTGGTTATATAAATTTCTTGCGTAAAGAAACATAATAGTCACAGAAAAAAATAAAATGAAGAGTATCCTGTTCAGAGAAATTATCACAAGGGCACGCTTTTAAAGTGCTGGGTTTAAAAAAGCCCTGAGGAACTGACAAAAACCAGGGAGCCCTGGAACTTTTTTGGGGACTTACCAGGGCCAATAGACATCGTATGCGATTTCTTAAAATTTGTCGAAAGATCTAAAGAGTCCATAAAAACTATAAAAGCATCTAAAAGTAATTGGAGTCCCACCGCTGTTCTAGCTAATATGACTGTGTCGTCCGCATATAAAAGTGCAGGGTTCATCTTGTTACCAAATCTCGGGATGTCTTCACAACTTTCTATTAAAGCATCTCCCAGATTATTTATATATAGTGTAAATAAGAGGGGAGCCAGGATGCATCCTTGGCGTACCCCTCTTTTGACATCCCAGGCAGTTGTTAGATCCCCGTTACTATTATATCTGACGGCCGCTGTGTTATTCTCATGGATAGCATGTAAAAATCTACAAGTACTGGTTCGAGACCCATATCGCTTAAAATGGACCATAACTTTGATCTGTTTACACAGTCGAAGGCTTGTGTCAGGTCCATAAATGCCAGATGTATTATACCCTTTTTAGCGATGGTATACTTCCCAACTGCTAGGTGTAAATTTAAGCATTGGTCCAGTGTCCCTTTTCCTGACCTAAAACCGTATTGCAAATTGGAAATAACGTTTCGATCATCTAGCCACTTAGTTAATCGATTTAGCACAGTTTTTCCCATAATTTTTGCTGCAGAATCTAAAAGTGAGATCGGCCTATAACATATAGGTTCATCCCTTGCGCCCTTTTTAAATATTGGAACAATAACTGCCTTCCCCCAAGATGTTGGTTGTCCATATAAACATGCAGCATTAAAAACATTTGTCAATATACCAGCCCATACAGTGGGGTCTACTTTGTACAAATCGGCCGGTACCCCATCTGGGCCTGGGGCCTTCCCACTGGATGTAGACACAATTGCTTCATAGACCTCCTCTATACTAAAGTGGATTAATGTGCTGGTTCGGTCCCCTTCCCTATATATCTTTTGTTCTCCCAAATTTACATCACTGAAGATGTTTCCAAAGTGCGATACCCATTTATCTGCTGCAATTAAACAGTCAGAATTAGTGTTAGTGGTTTCAGAGAGAAAGGGACTATTGACTACCGCCCAGAAATTCGAGCTGTCTTTCAGTACACTGGCCTGTTGTAGGGCTACCCATGCCTGTTCCCTTAGCTCCTTTTTCCTATGACAGACTGCTGTCTTATAGGCCTTTCTTTTCTCCCTAATTTCAATTTTGTCCCTAGGGATATTTTTTAGTGCCTGTAATTTTTCTGCTAAAATTTTAAATTACTATCCACCCGTGTCCCCTCTAAAGCCAACATCCCGCTCCTAAAAATTGTTTTAAAACCCAAAAAATTCAATTATTTGAACATAAAAAAATAATTTATACATTATAAAATTACTAATACCAAAATACTGAAAAAAAGAAAAAGATTAAAAAAAACAATCGATATTATTTACATTGATATTTTTGCCATTGAGATGTTGGTCATGGTCAATTATTGTCCCAGTTCTTAAAAAAGGGCAGAGGGGAGACCCACGATGTTATAGGCCAATATCATTGATTGACTCAGCGGTTAAAGTGTTAGGCTGAGTGATCCTTAGTAAATTGACAGAGTGGATAGATGAGTGTGATGTTTTGTCCAACCTGCAATACGGTTTCCGGAAAGGCAGGGGTACAATGGATCAGTGTCTTAACCTGCATCTGCTAGCAGGCAAATATACCATCCCTATGAAAGGGACACTACACCTGGCCTTATGGATCTGTCCTCAGCCTTTGACTGTGTGAACAGATCCAAACTTTGGGACCTACTACTTTCATTGGGTATGGACAAGAACATTGTATATTTTTTATCCGATTTACATAGGGACCTTACGGCTACATTAAGGTTTGACCAAGGGGGCAATCAGACACAGGGGATACACATTATCAGAGGAGTTAGGCAGGGTTGTATCTTAGCACCCTTACTGTTTACCCTTTATATTAACAAGTTAGATTCAGTCCTGGGTAGTGCCACTAAAGACATCCCACGTGTGGGGAAACACCTGATACCAGCACTTTTGTATGCGAATGATGCTGCTCTTTTAGCCCGCACAGCGGTTGGTCTTCAGTGTCTCCTGAGCACTTTTGCTGACTTTATGGGGTCACTGGATCTTAAAGTAAATTTTTCTAAATCCCACACAATGATCATGGGCGCCAAACCAAGAAAACCCAAAACACATTACTGTGAAGGTAACGAAATAATCAGGCTTACAACATTTTCTTACCTTGGTGTCTTGTTTGACGACAGGGGCACATGGGTACCACAAAGGAAAGCTAAGAGAAATGCCATGGCCAGATCGACAGTGGCAGTGCTTGATTTTGTGCACAGGCTAAGGCAAAGCCTGAATGAGCAATGTTAAATATATATAGAGGAAGATGTATTGCTATTTCATGATATGGCGCTGAAATTTGGGGCTTTAAGGATGTTGAAAATCTCCAAATAGTCGAAAATAGATTTTTGAGAAATTTGTTTTCAGTACCACAGTCAACACCTTCTTTTATTATTCATCAAGAAACTGGCATTGGCTTTGTGTCAGATTTGATCAAACTAGCCCCTTTACTCAAATGGATTTCAATCTGGACAAATCCTGAACTAGAAATGAACCGGGAGATCATGCGTGATTGTCTGATGCTAGATAGAGCAAGTAGTATCCCCTGGCTGAGTCATGTCAAAAGGACAGCAACACAACTAGGACTTCTTGAGTTATTCAACGAGCCAGATAAATTACTTAAGAAAGATTTGTTGTGGGTTAAGATATCTTTTTTACGCATGGTGCATATAGAAAGAGAGGCCAGAGAACTGATGAATTCGACAGTATGGGCTTATCAAGTAGTAAAAACGAATCATTCTTTGGAGCCTTATTTAGAGGCAGTCACTAAGCCCTATCATCGTTTTCTCTTAACAAGATTTAGGCTCAACTATTTGCAGTTTCTACTGGCCGAACTGCAAGGCTGGAGAAAGGCAGAGGACTTGGGTCCCTGTACTTGCGATAACTTCTCCACTCAAGATTCCTAGCACTTTGTTTTGTTTTGTGAGCATTATTTGCACATTCGCAACAGTTTTATATTACCAATTTTAAAGGGCAAAGGTTTCTTGCAGGCTAGGCCAGCCTTAATATATCTGCAAATGTTGAATGATTCATGGGTAACTTTTAATGTTGCCAGTTTTCTGGTGGCAGCAGTCAGAGAAAGGAAATAAAGAGGGACCCCATGACTTGACACATCAACTCCCTCTTTGTTTTAACCTAAAATGAAAGGAATGTAAATCTAGTTGATGGATAAAAGAGGGTGTGTATCACTTGAAGCATTAATTTAATCTTGTTTTAACTTAAAATGAATTGTATGTGAATTTGGCTGATGATTTTTATGCTTTGTCAATTTATTCGTCTTTTAAAAATATTTTAATTATGTACAGTTTGTGACCTGGATTTTACATCATTATGGGATTGATTCTGTTTGTTGATCATATTTTATTGTGTGTATACAACTGTTTTCTTTAGTATGCTTTTATGGTTTTAATTACCCGAATAAAGTGTTTATGACTGACTGACTACATCGATATTTTTGCCATCGATATTTACAAATTCGATATTTCTAGATAACAATAAAATCAATATTTTTGACAACGAGAAAACTTACCTCGATATTTTGCACCATCGATATTCTTGACTCGATATTCTTGCAATTCAATATTTTTCCATCGATATTCTGTCTCTGCACCGAAACACTGGTGATTTAGCAGTTGGTTTATAATGGTATACTTTCAGTATTAGCACCAAGAGCCTAATGTTAGTAAATGTGGACACTATCTGTGGCAGCTTTTCTACTTTGTGGCAAAGGCAGCATGAACTTTGCAATGTACCCGGAAGGTTGAAGGAAGTAGTTGGTAGCTTGTGATGATTTAAACTTGGACATTGATTTAATATATGGTTTCATTTAATCATGTTTTTAGAGGCCCCTGAAGAAGGGACCACGAGTCCCAAAATGCTTAGGGCACCGCATGAATAAAACAGAGTTACATCGAAGAAGAATGTGTTCATCAACAATATGGTTTTGTACTTTGTGATTTATTATTGTTTGTACATTGAATGGAATTGAATTGAATCACTATGGATGACCTGTAATGATGAAATATGTGTATTGAGAACAATAGGGAGACTGCATAGTTCTGACGTTTAGTGACCCCATGTTAGTACATGCCATTTTAACTAAGACAGGGAATTCTTTCTACAACAATTATGGAATTAATGTACTACCGCTAGGAGCTTTTTATCCATCTCATTCACTCGCCTGCAGGCCCGATGCTAAAAAACCTGTAGGGGATTCCCACATAGAACCCTTACCTCGAGGAAATATTGCACTCTGTAATCGCTTTGAACCCCTAACCTCGTTGGAAGAGCTGGACGGACTAGCTCCAAACCAAGGGTGTGAGGTTCAAAGGGGCGACCCCATGTATTCTAGGGAACATGATACTCGCACTCAGGATGAGAAAGCAGAAGGCAAAATACCCAACAAAGACAAAATCATGGGGGGGACATATGTGTAGACCCACCTAATATTCAAAGTAGTACTGATAAAGGTTTTAATGAACACACCACACATGGGCTGCAAAGGATTGCCGAAGGAGAACTGACTAAGCCAAATAATAGTGGGATGTGTAAAATATTAACCTGGAATATCGCAGGGCTGGCAGCTAAAGCCAGAGACCATCAGTGGCTAACGCTCATAGAGGAACATGCCATAATTTGCCTCCAAGAAACGTGGGCAGTTAGGGATATACATTTACAAGGTTTTCAAACTTTCAACATCCCAGCAACTACAACTAAACAGGGGCGAAATAAAGGGGGCCTATGCACCTATGTTTCTAATGTGGCAGGGGTTAACAACGTAAAAAGTGTAAATGCCAGTGAGTTTTATCAGATATTGACAATGAACATGGGTGGGGAAAAGGACGTTGTACTAATAAATTTTTATAATAATATTCCTAAAACTTTGATAACGAATGTTTTCACCGACCTTTGTCGACTTTTAAAACATATTGAAGGCAAAATGTCCGGGGATATGTTTATTATATGGGCTGGTGATTTTAACTGTTATTTGTGCAAACATAGTGAACAGGGCATTTGTGGCTTGGGTAAGGACAGAGAAGATACACCCCCACACTTTGCCCATTCAAATATTGGGGACCTGTTAAATGAAATGATTTTCCAATTTGATTTAGGATATGCAAATGAGTTGTGCTCACCTCCGATACCTTTTCAAACGACCTTTAATGGTAGGGGTTGTAACTCAATTATTGATTTTGTTCTGTTGTCTAAGAGGTATTCTTGCAATGTACTTACCTGTAATACCCTTGACATTGCAATGAGTGACCACTTCCCAATTTGTTTAAATCTCCTATTGAGAGGCTTGGCGAGAGGAATTAATAGGAATACACGATATAATTTTGACATTCATCTTGCAAGTACTAACGGGTACACCTTAAATTGGGCAAAAGTGGATCCCGGGGCATTCCTCCAACGACTACTCAAGAAATCGAGAGAGGAAATAGATGTATGCCTCTCACAGGGCAGGGATGATGAAGAAATATTTTATGCTTTCCTTAAGATTACTAATGAGGCTCGGAAACTATTAACTAGGGAAAAGCGAGATGTATCGCGCAGTCCTTTGGGCTGGTTTGATAAGGAATGTACAAAGACGCACACTCTCTTGAAAAATACCTTGCATAGTGTGCCTAGATGCAAGGAAAAAATAAGGCAGGCCAGAATATCATATCGATCAGCCCTAAAGAAACGGAAAGTACAATTAAAAAGGGAAGCTTGGGAGTCCTTACATCAGGCCTGCTTAAGGAAAGATAATATTGATTCTGGAAAGCGGTCAATGCTCCCTTTTTATTAATAGAGAGACCGATATTATAGACACGGCCATCACAGGAGAAAAGTGGGCAGAATTCTTTATGGGACTATATAATGAAGAGACCGTTAGTGAAACCATTACAGTAAGCGCAGTATTGGGCACCGAAGATAACATTAAATATGGACCCTTTCCCCTAGACATTGACATTTCTCTTGAGGAGGTTATTAGAGCGTTAAAGGAAAGTACCTCAGGGAAAGCACCGGGCCCAGATGGTATCCCGGTGGATGTTTACAATCGAACGTGGGGCTGTGGGCCCCAATATTAACAAATGTCCTAAACAGCTGTAATCATTATAGGTTCATTCCCACGTGGATGGATGCCATTGTGATCCCCATATTTAAAAAGGGATAGAAATGAACCAAGCTGTTATCGCCCCATCTCCTTACTAGATGCTCTCATGAAAGTCGCAGGGAGGGTCATTTTAAATAAACTCCAGACATGGATTGAAGACATGGGAGTCCTATCAAATCTTCAATACGGATTTCGCCCAGGTCTAGGTACAACGGAGCAGGGACTCAACCTATCATTAATCATAGATAAATATACAAGAGCAAAGAAGGGTAAACTTTTTCTTACCTTTGTGGACCTAAGCTCCGCATTTGATTGTGTTAAACATGAAAAATTATGGACCATTCTTGAAGAATTAAAGGTCGATCCATCACTGCTAACGTTCATTAAGGAATTATATAGGGAGCAGGGGCGATGGTCCGTTTTGGGAGACAGGGGAGTGCTCACCTAAGTTCCCTATAAAAAAGGAGTCAGGCAGGGGTGCATACTTGCCCCTCTGCTTTTCTCACTTTATATTAACAGTCTGGGACAACACTTGAGCACATATCAATGTGATTACCCAACCATAAAGGACACTCCCGTCCCCATCCTTTTATATGCGGACGACGCAGTGATAATGGCACGGACGCAATTAGGACTACAAAGGTCTGTTAGTAACTTTGTTGCCTATATGAATGATAGGGGTTTAAGGGTAAATATCACTAAAACATATAGTATGAGTTGTGGTACAAACAGGAAAAAGATATGTGACATTTTTATCGATAGTAAAAAAATCGAAAGTACAGATACCTTTTCATACTTAGGTATAACCTTTGATAGGAAGGGGACTTGGAAAGCGGCCATGAAGGCTAGAAAATTGAATTTCTTAAGAGCGATAGGAGCGGTTACCAACTTTTCTAAGAAACTAGGTGGCAGGCCAGTCCCAGAGTTGCTGGCCATTTATAAATCCAAATGTATCCCAACAGGGACATATGGAGCTGGCATCTGGGGCATAGAAGAAGCAGAACAAATCCAATGCTGCGAAAATACTTTTATTCGTTACTTGTTGGCTGTTCCTAGTTCGACCGCTACTTTTAGCTGTCACAGGGAACTTGGCCTTCCTTATATTTCTGATACCATCAAAATTAGCCCCTATTATTATGGCATAAGGTTTGGGCATCGGTGGAGACCGGTTTTAACAGAGATGTAATTTCTGATTGCCTTAAATCAGATAGAGTGGCTAATATGACATGGATCAACTATATAAAAAGATTCACATATGAAATTGGCCACCCAGAATATTTTGACTCCCCGAGTACCCTGGAAATGGTATCTAGAAAAACGCTAAGAGACAACTGCCTGAACCATCTTGAGAATAAGCGTTGGCTAGCGGAGAGGGGAAAAAACAGTCATGGACAATCACTTGATGACCACATGCATAGGCTTACAACCTTATTTGATATTGGTTCAGAGTAGCTTTTGTCGCATGCTTTTGGCTCGCTTTCGCTGCGGGTCATTCTTTAGGTTAATCACATTTCCTGAAAAAAATGATTTGTCAGAAAGGTCGCCTATATGCCCATGCGATGATATTTCAATACAAACAACTTTGCATTGTACTCTGTTCTGCAAATATTATGTTGTACCAAGGAAAACGTTCTTAATGCCCACCCTAAGAAGCTGGGGCTTAAAACAATGTAGAACAGCTCTACTTAGGCTACAACTGTTGGAAAATGAACAGATTATTATGATCATCTCCTCGTTTTTAAAGGCTGTTGTTAGGTATCGGAACACAATGTGATTTTTAAATTTGTTTAGTAATAGTGATAAGCTCCGTATATCCGTTTTAATCATTGGTATGTTTTATGACTCTGGCCTATCTGATCAACTTTTTCTTTTAGAGGCTGCTGTCAGGTATTGGCACTCATATATATAATGGATTATTTTGCACGTAACACATTTAGGAAAATAAGATTTGTCCCTTTTATGTCATTGAATTATGTAACATAATTGTGATAAGTTTTGTATACTTGTTTTTATCATTTGTGTTTTCTGACCTGACTTGGATTTTAACGATTTTATATTTAATCTTAAATAATCGATTGTTTATGGCGCCCAACCCTGGATATTTTTAACAAAGCCTTAGGATATTGTGCCTTTTTTATAAAACGTTTGAACAACTATTTTATGGAGATCCTTGTAGTTTTGCACATTTTTCAAATCAATATTTTACATGTACAATAGTTTTAACTTATTTTTCTTGTATTTCTTCTTGAGAACTTCATTATTTCCTTCTATGAATGCTGAATTTATTGTCCTACTGTATGCTTTTATGGATGTAAATATTACTCCGAATAAAGCTGTTTTTTGATTGATTGAGAACAATGAAAATTCAAAGAAAACATTGATTGATTACGTAGTTACATTTTGGGTTATTTGTACGTCTAGATTGGAAAAATAGCTTAAGGTACACAGCTGTGCACACAGTTATTCAGGCCCATGTTTACCTGAACAATTTGAAGATAAACCTCTTGCCAGATCTAAACCATCCCTTTTAATACATGTCGCCCCTAAGGTAGGCCCTTTCTTACTCACAGGGCAGGGTGTCTTGTATTTAGAAGGCAGGACATGTGCTTATAAGTTTTACATGTCTTGGTAGTGAAAAACCACCATCCATGTTAATTTTTCACTACTGCAAGGCCTATCTCTCCCATAGGTTAACATTGGATTTACGTTATTACATCTTTTAAGTGTAATTCCCAAATCACAACTTATGGTGAAGTCAGACTTTAATTTACGGTTTGGAAAATGCCACTTTTAGAAAGTTGGCATTTACTTAGTTTAGCCATTTGGTGCCTGCTGCCTGTCTCTGAGTAGTCTGAGTAGGGTGACAGCATGGCTATCTGTATTCCCACCAGACAGCCACACACAAAGGGAACTTAGGTGTGACTTGATGGGTCTTCCTGGGAGGATGGGAGGGAGGGGATGTGCACTGCCTCACACTTACACATTAATAGGCTGTGTCCTGTCCACACACAAAGGGCTGCATACTCCCCTTTAGTGAATATGGAAGCTGGCAGGAAGGGAGGACCTTGGGGCATTTCAACGCCTTCTTTGAAGTCTCCTCCACCTCTAAAGCACAACTGGGTATAAGTACTGGACCTCTGACACCATGACTTTAGTATACTTCTGGACCTGTGACCACTCTGACAGGAAAAAGAACTGCAGGGCTGTTGAAGGACTGCCACTCTGCTGGTCTGATACTTTGCTGTTCTACTGCCTGGCTAAGCTGTCCTGCTGCCTGCTGTTCTACTGCCTGGGTGAGAAGGACTAGACCTGCATCATGTGAACCCAGAGTGACTCCAAGTTCTTGCTTGTTTGCCCCCTGTTCTAAGTCTCAGGGACATCAATTACTTCAACCCATCCTGCTACACATCTGGACTTTGCTTGCTGCATGTCTTACCTTGCCAAGTGGTGCCAACCCAGTCCTGGGCCCTCAGAAGTGGGTATAAATTGCTGCTTCAACCAGAACCCAGGCATACTCATTAGAACCGGCACATCTTCCCTATTGCATGAGTCAGAACCAGTTCATTCACGTCATTGCATGGAGCGGGCCCGGCGCAACGCCTTCGGGACCAGTGCATCACCTTCGGAATTGGCGCACCGCCTAGTGCGGGAGCAGCAGCCATGCATTGCATTCGGAATCAGCGTTTTGCACTTGGAACTGATGCATTGCTGCAGTTACGTGGATAAAATACAATACTTGAGAAGGGTTACCTTATTTTGTTGGATCCTATTACTATCCACTCGGCTGTAAGATTGTTCACCCAGGTAAATCGGTGAAAATCACTGTGCCCTTGTGGGATATATTTTAGGTCATCCCCCACAGGTACCACCTATGGCTTGCTTCATCATCAGACCCTCGTCCCACTCACCTAGTGTGGGGGATGGGCTCAACAAGTTTGTAAGTGGAGCTCCCTGGCTGTGTGGTGTTAGGGATTGTGAGAAGAAATTAAAATTGCTTGCCGGATCCTACTACTTTTTTAATGGTTGGTCCATTGGCAAGGTTAAAAACAGGGCCATGTCATAGGGGAGTAGTGACACTATAAATCAGAGGTCAATACGTATCAGCCATTAGAATCGCCCGTGTGGGTCGGTTGACTTTCTTCTGGACCTTATTTTTGTGCTAATCCCTATAAGTGTAACTGGCCTTTATCACCGTGTATATCCGTCTTTTTAAAAAAGTTTTTAAGAAAGGCATGCATGCAAATCATACAGACCAGTATTTTGGACTTTTTCCTTTTTGCATTGGTCTGAGCTGGGAGAGAGAGAATCAATAGCATTATGCAGTGATGAAATATCAATTTTTTATGCATTGTACGTATTTTCTCGCATGCAGTTGTGCGTCTTGTCATGCACACTGGTGTTAAAAGCCTCTTATAGTCTATATTACAGGTTGAAAAAAGTATCAAGCATTTATAATAAAATCAAGTGATATTGCACACCATGCATGTGATTTCAAAAGTGTACATAATCTACACCTACTTGGCCTATTTAATTCATAAGGCTTCATAGGGTTAATCTGGGTGGGGCAGCACTCCTTATAGTCACACTCTGTTGGAACAAATGGGGAAATAAACTCAAGCATAGCGTGTATATTAGGTGCTCTTAAAAAGGATTTTTAAACAGAAGGAGCATCAGGGTCTCTCCTGTTTTTGTATTACTTACTTCATCAAAGGACAGCACCCTTGTCATTACCTATTCGGCTCCCCGCACCCTGTATCAAAGGGTGGAAGCCAGCTGCCTCCGGTTTTATCTTCTTTCTCGTCATGTGACCATCACATAATTGGGAGGCCTGTGATAGAACTACAAATTTCTTGGGAATTGTAGTTCTAGGTTTCCTCGTGGGATGTGAATTAGTGTTGTATTGGTCTTTGTCATGTAGATTAATAGCCAGTATTTTAGGCTCTGATTCATAGTAGTGATTACATCGTAAATTACAGGGTTTTGTTTCTTGAACAGAAAATTATTTCCTTTTCTTTGTCATGTGACAGTCATGTGATCTGCTTATGAACTACAGAACTACTAAATTTGTGGGCATTGTTGTTCTTTTAAGGATGTGGTTTAAACCCATGCTGTTGAGTACTGTGCCCATATTGGTTACCTGGGTGATGTAGTTCTACACTTAAGAAGCATCCGTGGTGTTGTCATGCATGATCTATTGTATATCTTGTAGGATGTTTCACTATGGTATTTCATCGTTCAGTCTTTTATGTTGTGAGGATAATTTATGAATCCACAGCTGTTCTTTTTCAAAAATAACTCTCTCTGTATGTCTCTTGATTCTGCTTGGACTTGTTCTAGAACTGCCCACCTAAGTTCTTGTGTTGTATGACCTTTTGCAAGGTAATGTTCTGCCATTTTTGTTGTTGCCCATCTGCAACATACATTGCTTTGATGTTCTCCTATTCTGACCCTCACTTTTCTTGTTGTCATGCCTATATAGGGCAAATCACAGGGCATGTTATCATATAAATGACTTGTTTTGAGTTACAGTTAGTGTGTTTGTGTAATTCCCACTTTGTACGTAGTCCCAGATCTCTTTCCTTAGTAGATGTCGTCAGGTGGCAGGCACTGCATTGTCCACACGGGTAATGACCTTTTATTTCAGGAAGCCCGAAAGTGTTAATTATAGTGTTTTTTGTTCTCAGCATAGGTTTTGGTATTGTGTGCACTACTGTGTCTTTTATACTTTTTGCTCCTTTGAGTGAAAATAGAGGGTGGTCCCATTGTCATGGAAAACCGTTACATCTAAAAAGGTCAAAGATTTGTTGCTGAAAGTGTGGGTACATTTTAGATACCTGTCTTGTGTGTTTAGCCAATTGATGAAATTTTGTGCAGTTGCATTATCTCCTTTCCAGATGATGAATACGTCATCTATGTATCGTTTCCAAGTTATTATGTGTGGTCTGTATGGGTTGTTATCATGGAGAATCACTGTGTTTTCCAAATTGTATACATACAGCCCGGCCACGTTGGGAGCAAATGTATTGCCCGTCAAAGTTCTGTGAGCTTTCAAGAACAGGGTTTCCTCGAATTCCAAAAAGTTTTTTGCAAGTGCAAGTCTAGTACATTCCATTACAAAGTTAACTGGGGTTAATTGAGTCCATTTCTCTGTATCTAGGATTTCCTTATTAACCTCTAAGGAT
Organism: Calotriton arnoldi; assembly: GCA_963921515.1. Taxonomy (NCBI): domain Eukaryota; kingdom Metazoa; phylum Chordata; class Amphibia; order Caudata; family Salamandridae; genus Calotriton; species Calotriton arnoldi. The sequence goes on from CAWUFW010024165.1 coordinate 15,029, forward strand.
ATGTCTTGTGGGAGGCTTGTGTAGAGACTTTCTACATCTAGGCTGAGCATTAGATTTTCACATTCCACAAACTCAGGATCTGCAATGTGGGCAAGGAAATCTTTTGTGCCTTTAAAGTATGTCTTGGCTTTCTGTACAATTGGCTTAAAAAAATAATCACGGAATTGTGATAATAGTTCTAGAAGGGACCCTATCCTCGAGACTATGAGTCTACCTGGTGGTGGGTCTCGGTTCTTGTGGATTTTGTTGATGGCGTAAAAATACGGCATTTTGGGATTGTTGTTCCTTAAAAAGACACTTTCTTGTTTATTTATCCTTCCCTCACATTCTGCCTCTTCAATCAGCGTATTAATTTCTGTTGTCAATGTGTTGGTTCGATCATTGTTCAGAATGGTATAGTTTCGTTCATCTGCTAATAGCCTCCTGGATTCCATTCTGTAAGCTGTAGTGTTCTGTAGTACAATGCAGCCCCCTTTATCTGCTGACTTGATAGTGATTTCTCTTAAATTTTTTAATTTTAGTTCTTGAGTGCTGTTCTTTCTGCATTACTCAGATTTTGAAATTTATGTATGAAATTGGTGTCCAGTTTTTCAATTTCAGGATAGACTGCTTTTTCAAAAGTCATTAGTTCTACAGAGGTTGTTTGTGTGTTGGGGACAGAATGTTGACTTTTTTCGTAGTCCTGTCCCTCTTGTGTCACTTGGCTGTTCTTTAAAGTATGCTTTTAGTCGTAATTTACGAAAAAATGCAGCTAATTTAAAATGTAAATGAAACTTGTCAAATCTGGGTGTTGGCACGAATCCTCGGCCTTTATTAAGGACTGTTAGTTGAATGGGTGTTAAATTAGTTTTTGACAAATTTGTAACTAGTTCATTGTTGTACTGGGCCCCGGTTGTGGGTGTGTCATGCTGCGTGTGTGTACCCGTGAGTCCTCTATTTCCCACCGTACCCTTGAATCTTTCCTTCTCCTGCCTCTGTGGCCCTGTCCTCTGCCTAAAAAAGGAGGGCGCTGATTTGTGAAATGTGTAGGCATTATTGAGTTAAATGGAGGACCCCAAGGCATGAATTGTTGAGTTTGGGGTAGAAGGAAGTGGGGAACTGGTGGGTAGCTGTACTGCTGCCATGATCTACCCCATGGTCTTTGTCTATTTCTTTGTTTATTCCCATGTGTTTGATCTCTGTCACTTCCCCGTGAATCAGAATCTGAGGAACCATCTTCTGATGAATTTGACCCCATGTAATCCGAGTTACCCTCTGTTGGTATGGTATAATCTGGTATAGAGTATGGATATACTTTGCTAAAGGCACATTTTTTGACATCTTTGTGTAACTTTTCGACTTTTGACTGTGTTAAGTAGTCTTTTTATTCATTAGTTTATTTATTTATTTCTTCAAGACTCTTTTTGAAGGCTGTGACTATTGCTCTCATTTCACCTTCTGTGGTTTGTATCAAACAACAGAAGGTGAAATGAGAACACAAAGACTACTTAACACAGTCAAAAGTCAAAAATTAACGGAAAGATGTCAAAAAATGTGCCTTTAGCAAAGTATATCCATACTCTATACCAGATTATACCATACCAACAGAGGGTAACTCGGATTACATGGGGTAAAATTCATCAGAAGTAATGTTTATGACAGCCGACTATAACTAACCCATGCATAGAAATGCATTGAATAGAACTGTAGTATTAGCTGCGACTATTTTTTAAGTTGGTTTTAGAAATTATATGTGCTGTACAGATTGATTAAAACAAATTTTCATTAATCAAAATCAACATACTGTGTACAGGAATCAAGCTGGATGTAAACAATGTGAATATGCTGCTATCTGTATTGAGACGTTAAAATGGGACGGAAGTCTGTCTTCTGTATTTATGTTGCACATGTCACTTTAAAAATGAGGAGGGCTTCGTAGGCGCGTCATGTGATCAAGGCCTGTGAAGGCCGAAACGCGTCATGGCGGAGAGCTAAAAATAAAGAAAAATTGCACAAAGAAAGTGGAGTCCGTTCCTGTTTGTTCCGTGTGTCAAGGGAACAATAAAGACAAGGATTTCAAAGCAATATATATACATATATACATATATATATATTATCCAACAATTGTCACAACATATTGCCGAACACTTGTGGGCAGATGCCTCCGTCGTGGTTGTGACCATCACGCTTTAATTGTTCAACAAAATCCCCCACATGAGAGACAAAGAGCACTCTGCGGTTTCAATACTCCAATTTATTCAGGCAGAAGCGTTTCAGCGATTTTCGCCTTTTTCAATGCCAAGAATTACTTAAATTGCTATTGCCAACATTTTAAACAGTCCTGTCCCATCTCTATTGGGCAGTCAAATTGTGGTGAGAGACTACGGACTGCCAGACTCTGTAGATTTTCTTTCATTCATGTCCGCCATCTTGACATACCAAAATTACCACAGTTCTTTAGGTGAGTGTGTTTGCATACTTGTAAATTTCTTTAAGGTAATGTCTGTCACTAAGTAGAAACAAGCTGCAAACCACCAAAATATGGGGCGTCTTTTCTCACCAAATGTGGGCCAATGGAAGAGTAGTACCTTCGCCCTGCCGTAATCCTACACCATTCCAGTTCTGTACCTGTTGGACTTCGGTTTAGTAACCAAGGTTCATTCATTAAAGTAATGATGACATTGTGTCACCAAGTACAGTGTTACTGGTGGTCGGCGGCGTTTCTGGCAACGTTACAATAAATTATCCAACAATTGTCCCAACATATTGCCGAACACTTGTGGCCTGGTGCCTCTGTCGTGGTTGTGACCATCACGCTTTAATTGTTCAACAAAATCCCCCACATGAGAGCAAGGAGCACTCTGCGGTTTCCATACTCCAATTTATTCCGGCAGACGCGTTTCAGCGATTTTTGCCTTTTTCAATGCCAAGAATTACATAAATTGTTATTGCCAACATTTTTAAACAGTCCTGTGACATCACTGATGACATCACTGATGACATCTCAAATGACATCACTAATGACATCATCCACAGAATCTCTGACACACCCACTCACACCCCAATATAACCTTTCATACACCCACTCCAACTTCCACACTAGCGGGCGCAAGTTATAGCTATAACTGCTTAATTTCTCTGGTTTTGTACGAGTGAAACCTGAGCCTAACTATAAAATCTCAGTAACCTTTGGTTTTTTCAGTGAAAAAAAAAAATATATATATATTATCTACTGGCGGTCGCCAGTAGATAGTTATAGTTAGGACCTATTTTCCATAGGAAATCCGCAACATTCTATTTGAAATAACGCTGGCGCTGGTTGACGAATCTTCGCGAAATTTTCCAACTTGTTGGGGCACACCGGTCCGCTCCTATCCTGACAGTCTCGGGGTGATTCGTCAAGCGGGGGCCGAGAAAAAAGGAGGGTCCCAAAACATGTTTTCCCCATTCATTTTTCCATAGGAACCGTTCATCGCGGCTACAGCCCGAACTGCTGAACGGAATTACACCAAATTTGGCAAAGAGGTAGCCCTTGGTTCAGACTCGTGCCTTTTGCTTAAATGGTGTAAATCCGTTCAGTAGTTCCTGAGAAAATCACAAGTAAAGTCACATATATATCTATGGCCGAGTAGGGTCCGCATACCCTCCCGATCATGAGCTGCATGCTAATTGGCTGTCAAGTGCCTGTCAACACTCCAAATCAGGAAGTGTTGGCAGCCATTTTATGCCTCGGTAGAACCGAGGCACAGAAACAAGTGCGCAAAACACACAAAGGGGGCAGGGTAGAAATACCCTGACCCCCTAGGTCTGCTCAGGGGGTCCCACAATGACCCCCTGGGCAGAAAAAAGCATTTTTTTTTTTAATTGTCGGGATGCGCTTAGGGTGCGCGGATCCCGCCGATAAAAAAAAAATCGAAGCGCGGTCTCCTGCGCTTCGATGCTATTTTGCCCCCGGGTGGCCCAAGTCCCGGGGGCATGCAGGGGTTAATGTACATTTATGTGTGGGGGCCTCTAAGGCCCCCCCAAGCCCCAGGGACCGCCACCCCCCGGGGCTTTGAATTAAAATGTTGCGGGAGGGCTCTCGGCCGGGGACCGCCACCCCCCTGGGGCTTCTTTTTTTTTTTTTTTAAATAACCTGTGTGGGGGGGCTCAAGCCCTCCCACATGCCCCGGGGACCGCCACCTCCCCGGGGTACTAAATAATAAAATGTGGGGGTCCGTTTAGGACCCCGAGCCCGGGGACCACCACCTCCCCGGGGCTGTGCACAGGATGGGAGGGGGCCGCGCGGCCCTCTCTTGGAGCCCTTGATGGCCCTGGGGATCGCCACCCCCAGGGCCGGCTCCTGCAGTGTCCCGGGGTGCCTACCCCCGGGACACTGCTGTTTGCAATGGCAGGATGGGAGCCTCGCGGCTCCCGTCCTGTCATTGCAAACTGCTTGCTTCATTGAAGCGAAAGCAGGAAACCTGCTCTCGCTTCAATGAAGCAAAGCAGATTGCTTTTCCATAAGGGAGCTGCATGTCAGCAGCTCCCTATGGAAAGCTATGCCGGCTCCCGCATGACGTGGGGAGCCGGCGGGATCAGTGCGGGTATTGGGGACCCCCACAGTCCCCAGCGAGTGGCCAGGCCCGGGGGATGGGGTCCCTGGGGCCATTAGTGGCCCGGGAGGGGGCCACGCAGCCCCCTCCCAAAAATAAAAAATGTTTAAAAGGGCAAGGCCGGCCCCGGGGATGGGGTCCCGGGGCCTTAAATGGCCTGAGGAGGGGGCCACGCAGCCCCCTCCAAAGATTTTAATTTTTTTAAAAAGAGGGCATGCCCCGGGGGATGGGGTCCCCGGGGCCAATAGAGGCCCAGGGAAGGGGGGCCAGGCGGCCCCCTTCCCGTTTTTTTTAATTAAAAAAAAAAAAATCCTCAGGCCCCGGGGGATGGGGTCCCGGGGCCAAAAGTGGCCAAGGAAGGGGGACCACGCAGGCCCCTCCCATACAAAAAAAAAAAAAGACCGGCATCGTGCCGGACGCCCGCCCCTCCCTGCAGCAGTCTGCAAACGCACCCCCTGGCGCGTTTTAAGAAGGGAAGTAATTCCCCTTGAATACTGGGGTCCCTGGGGGCCAACTAGCCCACCAGGAATCTCCAGAATGCGCCAGGGGCTGCGTTGCAGAGAGGTGTACAGAGGCCACGCCCCTTTTACACCTCTCTGCAACACAGCTCTGTGGCGCTTTTGGAGGAACATGGTGGGCTAGTTGGACTCAGGGACCCTCAGGATTCAAGGGGACTTAATCCCAAATTAAAACGCGCCATGGGGCGCGTTTGCACAGTGGTGAAGGGAGGGGGCGGGTCTTCAGGTGACATGTGTGCAAACAGGCCCCCTGGTGTGTTTTAAGATGGGAAATTAAATCCCCTTCAATCCTGAGGGTCCCTGGGGGCCAACTAGCCCACCAGGTACCTCCAGTAAGCGCCACGGAGCTGGGTTGCAGAGTGTTGTAAAAAGGGGCATGGCCTCTGAACACCTCTCTGCAATGCAGCTCTCTGGCGCATACTGGAGGTATCTGGTGGGCTAGTTGGCCCCTAGAGACCTCGGGATTGAGGAGGAATTAATTCTCCAACTTAAACGCGCCACAGGGCGTGTTTGCAGACATGTCACCTCAGGCCCCACCCCCTTCCTTCACCCTTGTGCAAATATTCCTCTAAAATCAGCCGAACTACGAATTCCGATTTACTCACCTGTTATCAGGAGAGACCTCAGTGCTGCATCTTTGAGCCCAGTACTGATCCTGAAAAGTAATTTTAACCGTACTTACCAGTAACTTGAATTTCCTTCCATAGGATATCATTGCCTGCTTTTTGCTGAAAACGTTTCTAAGTGTCGATTTTTGAAACATACAAATATTCCTCTAAAATCAGCAGAACTACGAATTCCGATTTACTCACCTGTTATCAGGAGAGACCTCAGTGCTGCATTTTTGAGCCCAGTACTGATCCTGAAAAGTAATTTTAACCGTACTTACCAGTAACTTGAATTTCCTTCCATAGGATATCATTGCCTGCTTTTTGCTGAAAAGGTTTCTAAGTGTCGATTTTTGAAACATACAAATATTCCTCTAAAATCAGCAGAACTACGAATTCCGATTTACTCACCTGGTATCAGGAGAGACCTCAGTGCTGCATCTTTGAGCCCAGTACTGATCCTGAAAAGTAATTCTAACCGTACTTACCAGTAACTTGAATTTCCTTCCATAGGCTAACATTGACTGGTTTCACTTGGAAATTATTCTAAGTGTGGAGTTTTGGAACTTTATAATATTCCTCTAAAATCAGCCGAACTACGAATTCCGATTTACTCACCTGTTATCAGGAGAGACCTCAGTGCTGCATCTTTGAGCCCAGTACTGATCCTGAAAAGTAATTTTAACCGTACTTACCAGTAACTTGAATTTCCTTCCATAGGATATCATTGCCTGCTTTTTGCTAAAAAGGTTTCCAAGTGTCGATTTTTGAAACATACAAATATTCCTCTAAAATCAGCAGAACTACGAATTCCGATTTACTCACCTGGTATCAGGAGAGACCTCAGTGCTGCATCTTTGAGCCCAGTACTGATCCTGAAAAGTAATTCTAACCGTACTTACCAGTAACTTGAATTTCCTTCCATAGGCTAACATTGACTGGTTTCACTTGGAAATTATTCTAAGTGTGGAGTTTTGGAACTTTATAATATTCCTCTAAAATCAGCCGAACTACGAATTCCGATTTACTCACCTGTTATCAGGAGAGACCTCAGTGCTGCATCTTTGAGCCCAGTACTGATCCTGAAAAGTAATTTTAACCGTACTTACCAGTAACTTGAATTTCCTTCCATAGGATATCATTGCCTGCTTTTTGCTAAAAGGTTTCCAAGTGTCAATTTTTGAAACATACAAATATTCCTCTAAAATCAGCAGAACTACGAATTCCGATTTACTCACCTGGTATCAGGAGAGACCTCAGTGCTGCATCTTTGAGCCCAGTACTGATCCTGAAAAGTAATTCTAACCGTACTTACCAGTAACTTGAATTTCCTTCCATAGGCTAATATTGACTGGTTTCACTTGGAAATTCTTCTAAGTGTGGAGTTTTGGAACTTTATAATATTCCTCTAAAATCAGCTGAACTACGAATTCCAATTTACTCACCTGTTATCAGGAGAGACCTCAGTGCTGCATCTTTGAGCCCAGTACAGATCCTGAAAAGTAATTCTAACCGTACTTACCAGTAACTTGAATTTCCTTCCTCAGGCTAACATTGACTGGTTTCACTTGGAAATTCTTCTAAGTGTGGAGTTTTGGAACTTTATAATATTCCTCTAAAATCAGCTGAACTACACACCAACAGACAGACGGATACAGACATTCACACAGTTTAGTCACTAACCCATGCATTCAGTAAGATACGTTTAATCACTCACTTGTAGACTCAGTCACGCACCTACTAAATCAACCATTCAGACACTTATACACCCACTCATTCTTCAATACGCCTTTCCCTATATATATTAAACATATTTAAACTTTACAGAAACACACAGTCACTGGATGGTGTCATCAGTGATGTCATTTGAGATGTCATCAGTGATGTCATCAGTGATGTCACTGACCATGTCATGAGTGATGTAATATGTGACATCATAAGCAGTGCATCGCGGAGCGCGAGTTATAGTTAGCTGAACTAACTATAACGGGGAATTTCTATGGTTTTGTACGAGTGAAATGTCCAACTAACTATAACTGTCCCTGAAACCTATGGTTTTTTCAGTGAATTTCTAAGGTTTTTTAAATGCTAATTTCTAACTATAACGTGCCTGAAACCTATGGTTTTTCAGTGAATTTCAAAGGTTTTTAAATGCTAATTTCTAACTAGCCCACCAGGTACCTCCAGTAAGCGCCACGGAGCTGCGTTGCAGAGTGTTGTAAAAAGGGGCGTGGCCTCTGAACACCTCTCTTCAACGCAGCTCTCTGGCGCATACTGGAAGGTATCTGGTGAGCCAGTTGACCCCTAGGGACCCTCGGGATTGAGGAGGAATTAATTCTCCAACTTAAAACACGCCACAGGGCGTGTTTGCAGACATGTCACTTCAGGCCCCACCCCCTTCCTTCACCATTGTGCAAATATTCCTCTAAAATCAGCCGAACTACGAATTCCAATTTACTCACCTGTTATCAGGAGAGACCTCAGTGCTGCATCTTTGAGCCCAGTACTGATCCTGAAAAGTAATTTTAACCGTACTTACCAGTAACTTGAATTTCCTTCCATAGTATATCATTGCCTGCTTTTTGCTGAAAAAGTTTCTAAGTGTCGATTTTTGAAACATACAAATATTCCTCTAAAATCAGCAGAACTACGAATTCCGATTTACTCACCTGGTATCAGGAGAGACCTCAGTGCTGCATCTTTGAGCCCAGTACTGATCCTGAAAAGTAATTCTAACCGTACTTACCAGTAACTTGAATTTCCTTCCATAGGCTAACATTGACTGGTTTCACTTGGAAATTATTCTAAGTGTGGAGTTTTGGAACTTTATAATATTCCTCTAAAATCAGCCGAACTACGAATTCCGATTTACTCACCTGTTATCAGGAGAGACCTCAGTGCTGCATCTTTGAGCCCAGTACTGATCCTGAAAAGTAATTTTAACCGTACTTACCAGTAACTTGAATTTCCTTCCATAGGATATCATTGCCTGCTTTTTGCTAAAAAGGTTTCCAAGTGTCGATTTTTGAAACATACAAATATTCCTCTAAAATCAGCAGAACTACGAATTCCGATTTACTCACCTGGTATCAGGAGAGACCTCAGTGCTGCATCTTTGAGCCCAGTACTGATCCTGAAAAGTAATTCTAACCGTACTTACCAGTAACTTGAATTTCCTTCCATAGGCTAACATTGACTGGTTTCACTTGGAAATTCTTCTAAGTGTGGAGTTTTGGAACTTTATAATATTCCTCTAAAATCAGCCGAACTACGAATTCCGATTTACTCACCTGTTATCAGGAGAGACCTCAGTGCTGCATCTTTGAGCCCAGTACTGATCCTGGAAAGTAATTTTAACCGTACTTACCAGTAACTTGAATTTACTTCCATAGGATATCATTGCCTGCTTTTTGCTAAAAAGGTTTCCAAGTGTCAATTTTTGAAACATACAAATATTCCTCTAAAATCAGCAGAACTACGAATTCCGATTTACTCACCTGGTATCAGGAGAGACCTCAGTGCTGCATCTTTGAGCCCAGTACTGATCCTGAAAAGTAATTCTAACCGTACTTACCAGTAACTTGAATTTCCTTCCATAGGCTAATATTGACTGGTTTCACTTGGAAATTCTTCTAAGTGTGGAGTTTTGGAACTTTATAATATTCCTCTAAAATCAGCTGAACTACGAATTCCAATTTACTCACCTGTTATCAGGAGAGACCTCAGTGCTGCATCTTTGAGCCCAGTACAGATCCTGAAAAGTAATTCTAACCGTACTTACCAGTAACTTGAATTTCCTTCCTCAGGCTAACATTGACTGGTTTCACTTGGAAATTCTTCTAAGTGTGGAGTTTTGGAACTTTATAATATTCCTCTAAAATCAGCTGAACTACACACCAACAGACAGACGGATACAGACATTCACACAGTTTAGTCACTAACCCATGCATTCAGTAAGATACGTTTAATCACTCACTTGTAGACTCAGTCACGCACCTACTAAATCAACCATTCAGACACTTATACACCCACTCATTCTTCAATACGCCTTTCCCTATATATATTAAACATATTTAAACTTTACAGAAACACACAGTCACTGGATGGTGTCATCAGTGATGTCATTTGAGATGTCATCAGTGATGTCATCAGTGATGTCACTGACCATGTCATGAGTGATGTAATATGTGACATCATAAGCAGTGCATCGTTGGGCGCGAGTTATAGTTAGCTGAACTAACTATAACGGGGAATTTCTATGGTTTTGTACGAGTGAAATGTCCAACTAACTATAACTGTCCCTGAAACCTATGGTTTTTTCAGTGAATTTCTAAGGTTTTTAAATGCTAATTTCTAACTATAACGTGCCTGAAACCTATGGTTTTTTCAGTGAATTTCAAAGGTTTTTTAAATGCTAATTTCTAACTAGCCCACCAGGTACCTCCAGTAAGCGCCACGGAGCTGCGTTGCAGAGTGTTGTAAAAAGGGGCGTGGCCTCTGAACACCTCTCTTCAACGCAGCTCTCTGGCGCATACTGGAGGTATCTGGTGGGCCAGTTGGCCCCTAGGGACCCTCGGGATTGAGGAGGAATTAATTCTCCAACTTAAAACACGCCACAGGGCGTGTTTGCAGACATGTCACTTCAGGCCCCACCCCCTTCCTTCACCATTGTGCAAATATTCCTCTAAAATCAGCCGAACTACGAATTCCAATTTACTCACCTGTTATCAGGGGAGACCTCAGTGCTGCATCTTTGAGCCCAGTACTGATCCTGAAAAGTAATTTTAACCGTACTTACCAGTAACTTGAATTTCCTTCCATAGGATATCATTGCCTGCTTTTTGCTAAAAAGGTTTCCAAGTGTCGATTTTTGAAACATACAAATATTCCTCTAAAATCAGCAGAACTACGAATTCCGATTTACTCACCTGGTATCAGGAGAGACCTCAGTGCTGCATCTTTGAGCCCAGTACTGATCCTGAAAAGTAATTCTAACCGTACTTACCAGTAACTTGAATTTCCTTCCATAGGCTAACATTGACTGGTTTCACTTGGAAATTATTCTAAGTGTGGAGTTTTGGAACTTTATAATATTCCTCTAAAATCAGCCGAACTACGAATTCCGATTTACTCACCTGTTATCAGGAGAGACCTCAGTGCTGCATCTTTGAGCCCAGTACTGATCCTGAAAAGTAATTTTAACCGTACTTACCAGTAACTTGAATTTCCTTCCATAGGATATCATTGCCTGCTTTTTGCTAAAAAGGTTTCCAAGTGTCAATTTTTGAAACATACAAATATTCCTCTAAAATCAGCAGAACTACGAATTCCGATTTACTCACCTGGTATCAGGAGAGACCTCAGTGCTGCATCTTTGAGCCCAGTACTGATCCTGAAAAGTAATTCTAACCGTACTTACCAGTAACTTGAATTTCCTTCCATAGGCTAATATTGACTGGTTTCACTTGGAAATTCTTCTAAGTGTGGAGTTTTGGAACTTTATAATATTCCTCTAAAATCAGCTGAACTACGAATTCCAATTTACTCACCTGTTATCAGGAGAGACCTCAGTGCTGCATCTTTGAGCCCAGTACAGATCCTGAAAAGTAATTCTAACCGTACTTACCAGTAACTTGAATTTCCTTCCTCAGGCTAACATTGACTGGTTTCACTTGGAAATTCTTCTAAGTGTGGAGTTTTGGAACTTTATAATATTCCTCTAAAATCAGCTGAACTACACACCAACAGACAGACGGATACAGACATTCACACAGTTTAGTCACTAACCCATGCATTCAGTAAGATACGTTTAATCACTCACTTGTAGACTCAGTCACGCACCTACTAAATCAACCATTCAGACACTTATACACCCACTCATTCTTCAATACGCCTTTCCCTATATATATTAAACATATTTAAACTTTACAGAAACACACAGTCACTGGATGGTGTCATCAGTGATGTCATTTGAGATGTCATCAGTGATGTCATCAGTGATGTCACTGACCATGTCATGAGTGATGTAATATGTGACATCATAAGCAGTGCATCGCGGGGGCGCGAGTTATAGTTAGCTGAACTAACTATAACGGGGGAATTTCTATGGTTTTGTACGAGTGAAATGTCCAACTAACTATAACTGTCCCTGAAACCTATGGTTTTTTCAGTGAATTTCTAAGGTTTTTTAAATGCTAATTTCTAACTATAACGTGCCTGAAACCTATGGTTTTTTCAGTGAATTTCAAAGGTTTTTAAATGCTAATTTCTAACTAGCCCACCAGGTACCTCCAGTAAGCGCCACGGAGCTGCGTTGCAGAGTGTTGTAAAAGGGGCGTGGCCTCTGAACACCTCTCTTCAACGCAGCTCTCTGGCGCATACTGGAGGTATCTGGTGGGCCAGTTGGCCCTAGGGACCCTCGGGATTGAGGAGGAATTAATTCTCCAACTTAAAACACGCCACAGGGCGTGTTTGCAGACATGTCACTTCAGGCCCCACCCCCTTCCTTCACCATTGTGCAAATATTCCTCTAAAATCAGCCGAACTACGAATTCCAATTTACTCACCTGTTATCAGGAGAGACCTCAGTGCTGCATCTTTGAGCCCAGTACTGATCCTGAAAAGTAATTTTAACCGTACTTACCAGTAACTTGAATTTCCTTCCATAGTATATCATTGCCTGCTTTTTGCTGAAAAAGTTTCTAAGTGTCGATTTTTGAAACATACAAATATTCCTCTAAAATCAGCAGAACTACGAATTCCGATTTACTCACCTGTTATCAGGAGAGACCTCAGTGCTGCATTTTTGAGCCCAGTACTGATCCTGAAAAGTAATTTTAACCGTACTTACCAGTAACTTGAATTTCCTTCCATAGGATATCATTGCCTGCTTTTTGCTGAAAAGGTTTCTAAGTGTCGATTTTTGAAACATACAAATATTCCTCTAAAATCAGCAGAACTACGAATTCCGATTTACTCACCTGGTATCAGGAGAGACCTCAGTGCTGCATCTTTGAGCCCAGTACTGATCCTGAAAAGTAATTCTAACCGTACTTACCAGTAACTTGAATTTCCTTCCATAGGCTAACATTGACTGGTTTCACTTGGAAATTATTCTAAGTGTGGAGTTTTGGAACTTTATAATATTCCTCTAAAATCAGCCGAACTACGAATTCCGATTTACTCACCTGTTATCAGGAGAGACCTCAGTGCTGCATCTTTGAGCCCAGTACTGATCCTGAAAAGTAATTTTAACCGTACTTACCAGTAACTTGAATTTCCTTCCATAGGATATCATTGCCTGCTTTTTTGCTAAAAAGGTTTCCAAGTGTCGATTTTGAAACATACAAATATTCCTCTAAAATCAGCAGAACTACGAATTCCGATTTACTCACCTGGTATCAGGAGAGACCTCAGTGCTGCATCTTTGAGCCCAGTACTGATCCTGAAAAGTAATTCTAACCGTACTTACCAGTAACTTGAATTTCCTTCCATAGGCTAACATTGACTGGTTTCACTTGGAAATTCTTCTAAGTGTGGAGTTTTGGAACTTTATAATATTCCTCTAAAATCAGCCGAACTACGAATTCCGATTTACTCACCTGTTATCAGGAGAGACCTCAGTGCTGCATCTTTGAGCCCAGTACTGATCCTGGAAAGTAATTTTAACCGTACTTACCAGTAACTTGAATTTACTTCCATAGGATATCATTGCCTGCTTTTTGCTAAAAGGTTTCCAAGTGTCAATTTTTGAAACATACAAATATTCCTCTAAAATCAGCAGAACTACGAATTCCGATTTACTCACCTGGTATCAGGAGAGACCTCAGTGCTGCATCTTTGAGCCCAGTACTGATCCTGAAAAGTAATTCTAACCGTACTTACCAGTAACTTGAATTTCCTTCCATAGGCTAATATTGACTGGTTTCACTTGGAAATTCTTCTAAGTGTGGAGTTTTGGAACTTTATAATATTCCTCTAAAATCAGCTGAACTACGAATTCCAATTTACTCACCTGTTATCAGGAGAGACCTCAGTGCTGCATCTTTGAGCCCAGTACAGATCCTGAAAAGTAATTCTAACCGTACTTACCAGTAACTTGAATTTCCTTCCTCAGGCTAACATTGACTGGTTTCACTTGGAAATTCTTCTAAGTGTGGAGTTTTGGAACTTTATAATATTCCTCTAAAATCAGCTGAACTACACACCAACAGACAGACGGATACAGACATTCACACAGTTTAGTCACTAACCCATGCATTCAGTAAGATACGTTTAATCACTCACTTGTAGACTCAGTCACGCACCTACTAAATCAACCATTCAGACACTTATACACCCACTCATTCTTCAATACGCCTTTCCCTATATATATTAAACATATTTAAACTTTACAGAAACACACAGTCACTGGATGGTGTCATCAGTGATGTCATTTGAGATGTCATCAGTGATGTCATCAGTGATGTCACTGACCATGTCATGAGTGATGTAATATGTGACATCATCAGCAGAGCATCGCGGGGGCGCGAGTTATAGTTAGCTGAACTAACTATAACGGGGGAATTTCTATGGTTTTGTACGAGTGAAATGTCCAACTAACTATAACTGTCCCTGAAACCTATGGTTTTTTCAGTGAATTTCTAAGGTTTTTTAAATGCTAATTTCTAACTATAACGTGCCTGAAACCTATGGTTTTTTCAGTGAATTTCAAAGGTTTTTTAAATGCTAATTTCTAACTAGCCCACCAGGTACCTCCAGTAAGCACCACGGAGCTGCGTTGCAGAGTGTTGTAAAAAGGGGCGTGGCCTCTGAACACCTCTCTTCAACGCAGCTCTCTGGCGCATACTGGAGGTATCTGGTGGGCCAGTTGGCCCCTAGGGACCCTCGGGATTGAGGAGGAATTAATTCTCCAACTTAAAACACGCCACAGGGCGTGTTTGCAGACATGTCACTTCAGGCCCCACCCCTTCCTTCACCATTGTGCAAATATTCCTCTAAAATCAGCCGAACTACGAATTCCAATTTACTCACCTGTTATCAGGAGAGACCTCAGTGCTGCATCTTTGAGCCCAGTACTGATCCTGAAAAGTAATTTTAACCGTACTTACCAGTAACTTGAATTTCCTTCCATAGGATATCATTGCCTGCTTTTTGCTGAAAAAGTTTCTAAGTGTCGATTTTTGAAACATTCAAATATTCCTCTAAAATCAGCCGAACTACGAATTCCGATTTACTCACCGGTTATCAGGAGAGACCTCAGTGCTGCATCTTTGAGCCCAGTACTGATCCTGAAAAATAATTTTTACCGTACTTACCAGTAACTTGAATTTCCTTCCATAGGCTAACATTGACCGGTTTCACTTAGAAATTCTTCTAAGTGTGGAGTTTTGGAACTTTATAATATTCCTCTAAAATCAGCCGAACTACGAATTCCGATTTACTCACCTGTTATCAGGAGAGACCTCAGTGCTGCATCTTTGAGCCCAGTACTGATCCTGAAAAGTAATTTTAACCGTACTTACCAGTAACTTGAATTTCCTTCCGTAGGATATCATTGCCTGCTTTTTGCTGAAAAAGTTTCTAAGTGTCGATTTTTGAAACATATAAATATTCCTCTAAAATCAGCCGAACTACGAATTCCGATTTACTCACCGGTTATCAGGAGAGACCTCAGTGCTGCATCTTTGAGCCCAGTACTGATCCTGAAAAGTAATTTTAACCGTACTTACCAGTAACTTGAATTTCCTTCCATAGGCTAACATTGACTGGTTTCACTTGGAAATTCTTCTAAGTGTGGAGTTTTGGAACGTTATAATATTCCTCTAAAATCAGCTGAACTACGAATTCCAATTTACTCACCTGTTATCAGGAGAGACCTCAATGCTGCATCTTTGAGCCCAGTACGGATCCTGAAAAGTAATTCTAACCGTACTTACCAGTAACTTGAATTTCCTTCCATAGGCTAACATTGACTGGTTTCACTTGGAAATTCTTCTAAGTGTGGAGTTTTGGAACTTTATAATATTCCTCTAAAATCAGCTGAACTACGAATTCCAATTTACTCACCTGTTATCAGGAGAGACCTCAGTGCTGCATCTTTGAGCCCAGTACAGATCCTGAAAAGTAATTCTAACCGTACTTACCAGTAACTTGTATTTCCTTCCATAGGAATCCATTGTCTGGTTTTCAGCAGAAAAGTTTCAAAGTGTCGATTTTCACAAACTACAAATATTCCTTAAAAATCACCTGTATGACTTAAACGCATTCTTTCAACTGTTTACAGGAGATGCACCAGTGCTGGATCCAGGATCCACCACTGAGTAAGAAAAAGTAACGATAACACTACTTACCTGCTAAGTGAATTTCCTCCCATAGGATAACATTGGTGATTCTATGTGAAAAAGTTTGTGTCAACTTTTAAAATACAATAATATTCCTTAAAAATCACTACTGTAACCAAAGCGCTTTTACTCAACTGTTTACAGGAGATGTCCGAGGACTGAATCTAGGATCCAGTCCTATGGTTAGTAAAGTAATCCATAAAGTAACTAATTACATTTAACTTGAAATTCACATTGAGCTCAATGTTGCATTGTGTTTGAAATTGTGTTGCCCATTGCAACAACTGTAACTACTGTACTTAAAAGTTTTTTTGCCTATTTGCAAAGTATTTAAACTAAAGTAATTCATTCTGAGAAAGTATATTTTGTAATGTAATGTATAATGTAATTACAATGTATTTTAAAAATAAAATATCTAAAAATAAATAGTTTAAAAAAATGTAGTAAATCAGTATCAAAAAAATAAATATAACAATTAATACATTTAAAAATTGTCATTTACAAAAACCTTTGAAATTCACAGAAAAAACCATAGGTTTCAGACACCTTATAGTTAGAAATTAGCATTTAAAAAACCTTTGAAATTCACTGAAAAAACCATAGGTTTCAGGCACGTTATAGTTAGAAATTAGCATTTAAAAAACCTTAGAAATTCACTGAAAAAAACATAGGTTTTAGGGACAGTTATAGTTAGTTGGACATTGCACTCGTACAAAACCCGTGGAATTCCCCGTTATAGTTAATTCAGGTAACTATAACTCGCGCCCCACAATGCACTGCTGATGACGTCACATATTACATCACTCATGACATGGTCAGTGACATCACTGATGACATCACTGATGACATCTCAAATGACATCACTGATGACATCACTGATGACATCATCCATGTGATAATTTGATGCATCTTCTCACACCCTAATATAACTTTTGATACACCCACTCTAAATTACAGACTGCCATTGTCAAAACCATAGACACTCCAACACCAATAACTAGATACACACTCACTGATTCTTAGGTCTACACACACATCCACTCACTCACCCGTACAATCACTCATACTTACGGACACTCAGTACAGGACTATCATATGCACTCATACACCTATATAGACACTCACACACCGTCACTCATCCATAGAGGTACTCACACACCTAGTCAGTCATGCAAATAATTAATCACACTGCCATTTAGTCATCTATATAGTTATACACACACCAGCTCACTTACTCATACAAATATTAGCACATTCTTACGCTCTTATACAATCACTGATACAAGTACACACTCATCCATACAGCCACTCTCACAATCACACACTCTCACTTATACCCATTTATATACTCCAACACACATATATACTGCCTTTAACATATGTAGTTACTCACACATGTACCACTGAGATATACATTCACTCACTAACACACCCATACACACACTCACCCACCCATACAGTCCATCACAGATGCACTCTTGAAACCATGCACCCAGTGAATCACCCACTCACACATCTATGCACAGAGTCACACACACCCCACCCACACAAACACTCAGGCACCCATACAGATACTCAGACAACCAATCAATAACCCATGTAGACACTCATGTAGCTATTTGCAAACCCATGCAGCCACTTACACAACTACAGACAGACGGATACAGACATTCACACAGTTTAGTCACTAACCCATGCATTCAGTAAGATACGTTTAATTACTTACTTATAGAGTCAGTCACGCACCTACTAAATCATCCATTCAGACACTTATACACCCACTCATTCTTCAATACGCCTTTCCCTATATATATTAAACATATTTAAACTTTACTGAAACACACAGTCACTGGATGATGTCATCAGTGATGTCATTTGAGATGTCATCAGTGATGTCATCAGTGATGTCACTGACCATGTCATGAGTGATGTAATATGTGATGTCATCAGCAGTGCATTGCGGGCGCGAGTTATAGTTAGCTGAACAAACTATAACAGGGGAATTTCTATGGTTTTGTACGAGTGAAATGTCCAACTAACTATAACTGTCCCTAAAACCTATGGTTTTTTCAGTGAATATATATATATATATTACCTACTGGCAGTCGCCAGTAGGTAGTTATAGGTTGAACATAGTTTCCATAGGAAAAGCGTTTTTTGATTTGCCAATAACTTTATCGCCGTTTGACGAATCTTCATGAAATTTTCAAAACTAATTGTTCACTCAGGCCAGCTCCTGTGTTGAAAGTTTCGAGGTGATTCGTCAAGGGGGGGGGCCGAGAAAAAATGGGTGTCCCAAATGTGTTTTCTCCATGGTAATTTCCATAGGAAACTTTAGACACGGCTACAGCCTGAACTGCTGAATGGAATTACACCAAATTTGGCAGAGAGATAGCTCTTGGTCCAGAAAGCATGCTTTTTTTTCAAATGCTGTAATTTCATTCAGTAGTTTTTGAGATATTTAAAGATTTACAGATATCAATATTTGAGAATTTGTGAATTTCAAAGGTTTTTTAAATGCTAATTTCTAACTATAACGTGCCTGAAACCTATGGTTTTTTAAGTGAATTTCAAAGGTTTTTTAAATGCTAATTCCTAACTATAACATGTCTGAAACCTATGGTTTTTTTCAGTGAATTTCAAAGGTTTTGTAAATGACAATTTTTAAATGTATTAATTGTTATATTTATTTTTTTGATACTGATTTACTACATTTTTTTAAACTATTTATTTTTAGATATTTTATTTTTAAATTACATTGTAATTACATTATACATTACATTACAAAATATACTTTCTCAGAATGAATTACTTTAGTTTAAATACTTTGCAAATAGGCAATAGACTTTTAAGTACAGTAGTTACAGTTGTTGCAATGGGCAACACAATTTCAAACACAATGCAACATTGAGCTCAATGTGAATTTCTAGTTAAATGCAATTAGTTACTTTATGGATTACTTTTCTAACCACAGGACTGGATCCTAGATTCAGTCCTGGGACATCTCCTGTAAACAGTTGAGTAAAAGCGTTTTGGTTACAGTAGTGATTTTTAAGGAATATTATTGTATTTTAAAAGTTGACACAAACTTTTTCACATAGAATCACCAATGTTATCCTATGGGAAGAAATTCACTTAGCAGGTAAGTTGTGTTTTCGTTACTTTTCTTACTCAGTGGTGGATCCTGGATCCAGCACTGGTGCATCTCCTGTAAACAGTTGAAAGAATGCGTTTAAGTCATACAGGCGATTTTTAAGGAATTTTTGTAGTTTGTGAAAATCGACACTTTGAAACTTTTCTGCTGAAAACCAGACAATGGATTCCTATGGAAGGAAATACAAGTTACTGGTAAATACGGTTAGAATTACTTTTCAGGGTCAGTGCTGGGCTAAAAGATGCAGCACTGGGTTCTCGCCTGATAACAGGTGAGTAAATCGGAATTCGTAGTTCGGCTGATTTTAGAGGAATATTATAAAGTTCCAAAACTCCACACTTAGAAGAATTTCCAAGTGAAACCAGTCAATGTTATCCTATGGAAGGAAATTCAAGTTACTGGTAAGTACGGTTAAAATTACTTTTCAGGATCAGTACTGGGCTCAAAGATACAGCACTGAGGTCTCTCCTGATAACAGGTGAGTAAATCGGAATTCGTAGTTCGGCTGATTTTAGAGGAATATTATAAAGTTCCAAAACTCCACACTTAGAAGAATTTCCAAGTGAAACCAGTCAATGTTAGCCTATGGAAGGAAATTCAAGTTACTGGTAAGTACGGTTAGAATTACTTTTCAAGGTCAGTGCTTGGCTAAAAGATGCAGCACTGGGTTCTCTCCTGATAACAGGTGAGTAAATCGGAATTCGTAGTTCGGCTGATTTTAGAGGAATATTATAAAGTTCCAAAACTCCACACTTAGAAGAATTTCCAAGTGAAACCAGTCAATGTTAGCCTATGGAAGGAAATTCAAGTTACTGGTAAGTACGGTTAAAATTACTTTTGAGGATCAGTACTGGGCTCAAAGATGCAGCACTGAGGTCTCTCCTGATAACAGGTGAGTAAATCGGAATTCGTAGTTCGGCTGATTTTAGAGGAATATTTGTATGTTACAAAAATCAACACAAACTTTTTCAGCAAAAAGCAGGCAATGATATCCTATGGAAGGAAATTCAAGTTACTGGTAAGTACGGTTAAAATTACTTTTCAGGATCAGTACTGGGCTCAAAGATGCAGCACTGAGGTCTCTCCTCATAACAGGTGAGTAAATCGGAATTCGTAGTTCAGCTGATTTTAAAGGAATATTTGTATGTTACAAAAATCGACACTTAGAAACTTTTTCAGCAAAAAGCAGGCAATGATATCCTATGGAAGGAAATTCAAGTTACTGGTAAGTACGGTTAAAATTACTTTTCAGGATCAGTACTTGGCTCAAAGATGCAGCACTGTGGTCTCTCCTGATAACAGGTGAGTAAATCGGAATTCGTAGTTCGGCTGATTTTAGAGGAATATTATAAAGTTCCAAAACTCCACACTTAGAAGAATTTCCAAGTGAAACCAGTCAATGTTAGCCTATGGAAGGAAATTCAAGTTACTGGTAAGTACGGTTAGAATTACTTTTCAAGGTCAGTGCTTGGCTCAAAGATGCAGCACTGGGTTCTCTCCTGATAACAGGTGAGTAAATCGGAATTCGTAGTTCGGCTGATTTTAGAGGAATATTATAAAGTTCCAAAACTCCACACTTAGAAGAATTTCCAAGTGAAACCAGTCAATGTTAGCCTATGGAAGGAAATTCAAGTTACTGGTAAGTACGGTTAAAATTACTTTTGAGGATCAGTACTGGGCTCAAAGATGCAGCACTGAGGTCTCTCCTGATAACAGGTGAGTAAATCGGAATTCGTAGTTCGGCTGATTTTAGAAGAATATTTGTATGTTACAAAAATCAACACAGAAACTTTTTCAGCAAAAGCAGGCAATGATATCCTATGGAAGGAAATTCAAGTTACTGGTAAGTACGGTTAAAATTACTTTTGAGGATCAGTACTGGGCTCAAAGATGCAGCACTGAGGTCTCTCCTCATAACAGGTGAGTAAATCGGAATTCGTAGTTCAGCTGATTTTAAAGGAATATTTGTATGTTACAAAAATCGACACTTAGAAACTTTTTCAGCAAAAAGCAGGCAATGATATCCTATGGAAGGAAATTCAAGTTACTGGTAAGTACGGTTAAAATTACTTTTCAGGATCAGTACTGGGCTCAAAGATGCAGCACTGTGGTCTCTCCTGATAACAGGTGAGTAAATCGGAATTCGTAGTTCGGCTGATTTTAGAGGAATATTATAAAGTTCCAAAACTCCACACTTAGAATAATTTCCAAGTGAAACCAGTCAATGTTAGCCTATGGAAGGAAATTCAAGTTACTGGTAAGTACGGTTAGAATTACTTTTCAGGATCAGTACTGGGCTCAAAGATGCAGCACTGAGGTCTCTCCTGATAACAGGTGAGTAAATCAGGAATTCGTAGTTCGGCTGATTTTAGAGGAATATTTGCACAATGGTGAAGGAAGGGGGTGGGGCCTGAGGTGACATGTCTGCAAACACACCCTGTGGCGTGTTTTAAGTTGTAGAATTAATTCCTCCTCAATCCCGAGGGTCCCTAGGGGCCAACTAGCCCACCAGATACCTCCAGTATGCGCCAGAGAGCTGCGTTGCAGAGAGGTGTTCAGAGGCCACGCCCCTTTTTACAACTCTCTGCAACGCAGTTCCGTGGTGCTTACTGGAGGTACCTGGTGGGCTAGTTGGCCCCCAGGGACCCTCAGGATTGAAGGGGATTTAATTCCCTATCTTAAAACGTGCCACGGGGCCTGTTTGCACACATGTCACCTCAGGCCCCTCCCCCTCCCTTCACCACTGTGCAAACGCGCCCCGTGGCGCGTTTTAAGTCGGGGGATTAACTCCCGTTGAATCCTGAGGGTCCCTGGGGTGCAACTAGCCCACCAGCTACCTCCATTAAGCGCCACAGAGCTGCGTTGCAGAGAGGTGTAAAAAGGGGCGTGGCCTCAGAACACCTCTCTGCAACGCAGCCCCTGGCGCATACTGGAGGTTTCTGGTGGGCTAGTTGGCCCCAGGGACCCCCAGTATTCAAGGGGAATTCGTTCCCCCTCTGCAAACGCGCCAGGGGCGCGTTTGCAGAGTGTTGACAAGGAGGGGGCGTAGCCTCCGGCGCGATGCCGGAATTATTATTATTTTTTTTTTTTTAAAGGAGGCTGTGTGGCCCCCTTCTTTTTAATTATTTTGGGCCCTGGGGACCCCATCCCCCAGGGTCTGACCCCCTTTTTTTTTTTTTTTAAATGTGAACGGGAAGGGGACCGCGTGGGCCCCACTCCCTTTTCCAATTTCGGCCCGGGGACCCCATCCCCGGGTCATTGCCACCTTTTTTTTTATTTTTATTTTCATGGAGGGGGGCTGCGTTGCCCCCCTCCTTAGGCCTCCTTAGGCCCCGGGGACCCCATCCCCGGGGCCGGCCTTTTTTAAAAAAAAAATTCTTCCTAATTTGGGGAGGGATGCCATGTGGCCCCCCTCCCGGGCGACTACTTGCCCCGGGGACCCCATCCCCCAAGGCTGGCCCTATCCTTTGGGGTCCGTGGGGGGACCCCAACTCCCCCACAGACCATGCTGGCTCCCAGCATCCTGCGGGAGCCGGCATTGCTTTTCCACATGGGGAGCTGCTAACATGCAGCTCCCCATGTGGAAAAGCAATGTGCTTTGGATATTGGAAGCGAGAGCAGGTTTCCTGCTCTCGCTCCAATATCCAAAGCAGTTTGCTATGACAGGACGGGAGCCGCGAGGCTCCCGTCCTGTCTTAGCAAACTACAGTGTCCCGGGGGTAGGCACCCCAGGACACTGCAAGAGCCGGCCCTGGGGGGTGGCGGTCCCCAGGGTCACCACAGGCTCCAGGAGGGGGGCCGCGCGGACCCCCTCCCTTCAATTGCACAGCCCCGGGGAGGTGGTGGTCCCCGGGGCTTCGGGGGTCCGAAACGGACCCCCACATTTGTTTTCTAAGTGCCCCGGGGAGGTGGTGGTCCCCGGGGCATGTGGGGGGGCTGGAGCCCCCCACACAGGTGATTAATTTAAAAAAAAAGAAGCCCCAGGGGGTGGCGGTCCCCGGGGCTGCGGGAGGGCGGAGAGCCCTCCCGCACCATGTTTTATTTAAAGCCCCGGGGGGTGGCGGTCCCCGGGGCTTGGGGGGCCTTAGAGGCCCCCCACATAAAACATAAACCTACCCCCGCATGCCCCCGGGACTTGGGCCACCCGGGGGCAAAATTGCATCGAAGCGCGGGAGACCGCGCTTCGATTTTTTTTTTTTCCGGCGGGATCCGCGCACCATAAGCGCATCCCGCCGATTTTTTTTTTAAAATGCTTTTTTCTGCCCAGGGGGTCCTTGTTGGACTCCCTGAGCAGACCTAGGGGGTCAGGGTGTTTCTACCCTGCCCCCTTTGTGCGTTTTGCGCCCTTGTTTCTTGTGTTTTTTCTCGGCGGGATCCGTGCATCCCGCCGATTTAAAAAAATAAAAAATGCTTTTTTCTCCCAGGGGGTCCTTGTGGGACCCCCTGAGCACACCTAGGGGATCAGGGTGTTTCTACCCTGCCCCCTTTTTGCGCTTTGCGCACTTGTTTCTGTCCCTCGGTTCTACCGAGGGACAAAATGGCTGCCAACACTTCCTGATTTGGAGTGTTGACAGCCACTTGACAGCCAATTAGCATGCAGCTTGTGATCGGGAGGGTACGCGGACCCTACTCGGCCATAGATATATATGTGAATTTACTTTTGATTTTCTCAGGAACTACTGAACGGATTTACACCATTTAAGCAAAAGGCACGACACTGAACCAAGGGCTACCTCTTTGCCAAATTTGGTGTAATTCCGTTCAGCAGTTCGGGCTGTAGCTGCGATGAAAGGATCCTATGGAAAAATGAATGGGGAAAACGCGTTTTGGGACCCCCTTTTTTCTCGGCCCCCGCTTGACGAATCACCCCGAGACTTCTAGGGTAGGAGCGGACCGGAGCGCCCCAACAAGTTGGAAGCTTTCGCGAAGATTCGTCAACCGGCGCAAGAGTTATTTCAAATAGAATGTTGCGGATTTCCTATGGAAAATAGGTCCTAACTATAACTATCTACTGGCGACTGCCAGTAGATAATATATATATATATATATATATATTTCCAGACGACAACTGATGGCAGGGGCACCCAGCCTCTCGGGTCGGGGCTTTTAGGGCACGTCACTCCCAAAATATCCCAAACAATTTTTGGGGCAAGAATTTTTGGGGCAATTCCGCGTTCCGCGTAGAACGCGGATTGCCGAAAAACTCAGCAACGGAGCAAAGTTTTTTTGTGTTGTCGTGCCTGAAATGTGTTTTTGTGCGCACAGTAGCGACTTACCGGGGGCCTGCATTCGCCAATGAGATTTTCCGAGCCGTTCGCGAGCGCCATGACATTTGCTAGGTGCCCGCTTGGGCCCGCAAGTGTTTGCGGTCGTCAACACGTCATTTGAGCACACCAGCAGACTTCTGGCGGGGGTTTTGTGAAGAACGCAATCCCGAACGCACAGGATCTACCGCAACTGCAATGTGGAGAAGGTTTTCTCCCTGAGCAGCATCAAATCCTTCTCAAAATGATGATTTGGAG
The DNA here is from genome assembly GCA_963921515.1 of Calotriton arnoldi. NCBI lineage: Eukaryota > Metazoa > Chordata > Amphibia > Caudata > Salamandridae > Calotriton > Calotriton arnoldi. The sequence continues at coordinate 39,748 of CAWUFW010024165.1, forward strand.
TAAACAAACTCCTCAAATTGACATTTCGCTATACTTTTTTGTGCGAGGAGTCCTTTTTCTTTTTTTACTTTTTTTTTTTTCAAGAGTAAGGAAGTGCCCCAAAGCCTCCAACTTCCTGTTCCTGTCCAGCAGGCTCCTCCCAGTGCTTTGTCCATCTCCTGGTCACTTTTCATTTGGATTTGGAGCTGGAAGGATCACTCTTTGTGTCTGCTGCATAATATATCATTGGATTTGAGGACTTTGAATTTGAGATTTCACAAGTAAGTTGGAAAACTGGTGTTGCTTGATTGGGGCCATGCACCTAGATTTATTTGTACTTTTCATTGATTTTTTAAAATGTATTCTGGTGGGTGGCCTGTAGTTTCAGTAGGGGCCTAGTTGTTTCTTTGTAAGTAATTTTTCTTCTTTTATAAAGGAAACATGTTGCACAGTTCACTACATTCTCTCCATGTTTTGAAATCAATTTGCAATATTTATTTAATTCACTATGTAGCCAGGTAGTCTGCCAATAGGCCTTTCTCAGCAATGCATTTGCCTGGGTTCCCCAGGGCCATGTAGCAGGGGGCCGGCCATTTGGTAAAGTCTATGTCCTCCTTAGGCCTGCTTCTGTTCATTGTTTTGTGTTCATGGATGCATGGAACAACAACTGTTTCTGTGGTGTCTGTTGAATTAAAACATCATTTAGGGCATGGATGGTATTGGATTGAAACACAAAATGTTTTTTTTTTGGTATTTCACTTTTTTTCATGAGATGTGTTGTTTAGCATGTCTCCTTTGTCTGGCCAGTGTGTGAGTGTATTTGTAATAGAATTTGTAATAGTAGGCCCCAGCATTTGCATTGGCTCCCCATGTGGCCAGGGGCCATTTTGTAAAGTCTGTGTCCATAGGCCTGCTTGTGTTCGTTGTTTTCCAGGCCTCCTGCTTGTTGTTGTGACCATGTGACTGGTGGCCATTTTGTGGAGGCAGTCAGTGGGCTTTTTTTGCCATAGGCCTGCATTTGTCTTCCCTTTGTAGGCTTATTGCTTCTTGTGGTGGCCTGGCCATGTGGCTGGCAGCCATTTTGTGAAAGCAGCCTGTGTGTTTTTTGCCATAGGCCTGCATTGTCTTCCCTTTGTAGGCTTATTATTGCTTCTTGTTGTGGCCTAGCCATGTGGCTGGCGGCCATTTTGTGAAGGCAGCCAGTGTGCTTCTGCCATAGGCCTGCATGCCTTCTTTGTGGTGGCTATGTTTTCTTGCTGTTTGTTGTTTTGCATGCAATTTTTTCTTCTTTTATTCAGCAAAAATGTAGCACAGTTCACTACTTTTTCTACATATTTTTAATAAATTTGCAATATTGATTTGAATTGATTCACTATGTGGCCTAGTCTGCCAATGGGTTTTCCAGGCAACAGACCCAGAGCTACTCATGGGTGCATGAAACAACTGTTTCTGTGGTGTCTGTTTAATTTAAACATAATTTTGGCCATGGATGGCATTGGATTAAAATACAAAATATGTTTTTTTGTGGTATTTTTTCATGTGTTAAATTGATTAAATGCCTTTGTTGGATGTGTGTGGCTGTAAGTAACTTGCAAACCTTTTTAGCCCTGTAGAATTTCGTTTTTTGCATTGTTGCATTAAAGATGTGTTGTTTGACAAGCATGCCTCCTTTTTCTGGCCGGTGTGTGAGTGTGTTTGAAAGTAGGCCAGCAATGCATTTGCCTTGGTTCCCAAGGACCATGTGGCAGGAGCCATTTGGTAAAGTCTATCTCCTTCTTAGGCCTGCCTGTGTTCATTGTTTTCCAGTCCTCCTGCTTCTTGTTGTGGTAGCCTGGCTATGTGGCTGGCAGCCATTTTGTGAAGGCAGTCAGTGTGCTTTTGCCATAGGCCTGCATGTATTCCCTTAGTTCCCCTTGGCTTATTGCTTCTTGTTGTGGCCGGGCCATGTGGCTGGCAGCCATTTTGCCTTTCAGCCAGTGTGCTCCTTTGCCATATGCTTGCCTGGATGGTTGATCAATGAGATAAGCAGCTTAATAAATTAATAATTAGATGCTTGAGGGTAATTTTATTTTTTACTTATTTATAATTATTTCTTTATTTTAATTTTTTTTTCATTTTTATGTTTTAATTTTTCCAATTAAAAAAAAAATTAAATGTATTTTTAATTTTTTCTTCAATTTTTTAATTAAAAAAAGTTCTATTTTTTTATTTATTTTTTTATTTCAGTTTCAAAGTAACATAACTTGGCATCAATGAACCATTAACATTAACCCCATGTCTGCTATATGACGTGCACAACAGTATTCATTGTCTAGGGATTGTTCCATTCCATTGTCATTTGTCAGCTGCAGCTCCCTGAGTGCAGCATCCATTCCCCGCCATGCCAAACTGTTACATTTGTATTTTTGTTGTTGTTGTTCTTTCCTATCCTTCCTGAGTGTACTGGACTGTACAGTACACCATGAAAGCCCCTTGCTGTTGTCAAAGTCTCACAAAAGGTTACACTGGATTGTTAATTTTTTTAATAACTGAAGTAACACTAACAAGTGTGACCACACACTAAATTATATATTATATTTGTTTGTACTAGTAAATATTGAACTGCAACAATGCCACATTTCACTGATGTTCTTCTTGCTTTTTTGCTTTTAGGTGCACAAGAGGAGAAGACAACATCACCCATTGTACTGCCAGACAGAAGGCCTGTGCCCTGCGCACGACGTCACCTGACGTGTGATTACAGACATCTCTTCAACTTGTGAATCTAAAACAAGTGCTGCTGCGTGCTAACTGACAGCTTCAAGATGGCCCCAAAGAAAGTTACCAGTACCAAGAAAGTAAAAGTTGCTAGTGAGAAGAAGGCACTGCCACTTACCACCACCGGTATGTCGCCCAGTACCTTTTTTGGGAAATCAAAAATTGCGCCTGCAGCAGCGGTGTCTGGGGAGCAAGCTGGGAGCCACACCCCCGCATCAGGTGACCCACCCCACCAACCTAGGCCCAAGTCCATGTCTGTCGCAGAGGCAGCCAGTCTAATCATGACAACGCCGACGAGCAGTGATGTTGAAATTGACTTATCGTTATCGCAAAGTAGTACCCAATCAATGCAGGAAACTCAGATAAGTGGGCAACAACAGCCGCAACCACCACCAATAGTAGGAGTTCCTCCTGAAGTAGGGGCAGTTCAGGAGATTGAGCTTCCTGCTGAGGAAGAAGAGCAAGCCACTATTTCAGAAGATCCATTGTCTTCCAGATCCCAAGCATGGAAAAGGAGGGTTAGTCCATCAACTTCTTCTCCAAGCCCCCCTTCTGATGATCTAGACATCACTTGGATCCCGCCTCAGTCTGAGAGTGAGACACGCCACGCCCACGAGACAAGGCTAGGGAAAAGGAAGGTTCTGGAAAGCCTTAGAGTTATGGAGGTGGATTTAGAAGAGAAGGATGATGATGAGCCAGTCATCATGGATGTTAGCCCCGCCCCAGTGGAGACCGACATTACCCCATCCCAATTTGCTGTGAGGGATGTGGCACGGATACCACCAACACCACCTCCAGCTGCCATATTTACAAAGTCCCGACAGCGACCTACATCCACCACAACCACCTCAGTAGAAGTAGGTACGGCACAGTGTCAAACGTCACGCCCACCTACCAGTTCATCCAACATTGCAAGTGGCACCAGAAGTGTCAGAAAGTTGACCTCCTCGGTTTGGGGCTTCTTTTCGATTAGCCAGAAGGAGGTGAACATTGCTATATGCTCCATTTGTGGAGTAGGTGTTAGTCGGGGTAAGCTTGGTACAAACTATGGTACCGGAGGCCAAAGAACTCATCTGAGAAAACACCACTTGATCCAGTGGGAGGCGCACCTTAGCGGCCCAAAAAACTGCAAGTTTTGGTGGAGGGGATGAAGATCCAATCACGGTTGAAGGTAAAAAAGAGGGAGACATTTTCTCCGGTACACAAAGCCGCCCTGTCCCCAGCAGTGCAGTGGTACCGCCCACATCATCATCAGCAATATCGCAATGGCACAAGAGTCAGGTCAAAACACCAAGGGGTCTAAGGCAAAAGAGTACCGCAACAAAAAAACGTGCATTGAGCCTAACAATATCTGGTCTCAAGAAGTCACCTAAATCAGTGACATCAGAAAAGAAAATAATCCAGGCTACCATTCTCAGCATGTTTATGCCGGAGGGGCAGTACAAACACAACCACCCAACGGCACGTTTGTACAATGCGAAGCTGCCTAAAGTGTTAGCGCTAGACCTCCTCCCTTTTTCTTTTGTGGAAGGGGTGTGTTATATCCTGATTATTTAGTATATGTTTCCCAGCTTAGCTATCTCCCTGCTGCTCAGCCAGTGTGAGTATTGACAGTGGAATGTTGGTGTGACTGATGCTTGGAATGCTTGGGTGCCTGTGTGGATGAGTGGTGACAGTTGGAAGATGGGCTGAGCAGCAGGCAGGCTGCTCCTGGTGGGGCTGGAGAATAAGGTACACCAGACTAATGGACATTTGTACATAATTACTATCCTGCAACAAGAAGTTAATAAAGGAATACTTTAAAGACAACTCGGCTACATTTGGTAAGATACAACATATTTTGGCGACGACCTGGACCAAGACTCAAGCGTGCTACAAGTTTTAAAGAACCTGTCTTTGTATGGACATGAAGAACCCAAAGAAACCTACAGTAACAAAGAGTAAAGCGTCAAGAATGGAGCTCCAGGCAAGCCAGCCCCACCAATGTCCTTGTCAGCAGACAGCCCATGCCTGGACATGCTTCATAAGCACAGAAATCTTAAAAATCCAATCTATCTGGAAATTTAACACGTGTAAAGGCTCTTCAATCTAAAATTAACATTTTTCAGCACTACGCCTGTGGTTGCTTACAAGGTACTGTGGATCTTTTTAGCAATAGAGTTATCCTCTAATGGAATAATTTTGATTTACATGCCTCATATGGGATGGAAAATCATGGGCATGTATTTTATTATTCACTGTGTGTGCACTGTTTTGGAGACTGCTGCTCACTACAACTTCGTGCTTTCTGTGTCAACTTGGTCAGCTTTGGATTTGGGAAATGTGTTTCTTTTGGACATCATTTTTGATGTGGATATTTTGTCTCGCTGCGCAGGGCTGTTTTCTCTGCATGTGTTTTGTTACCGGGTAATGCACACTACTTTATGAGGAGCCAAGCCTTGTTACTAGCGGATTGTGTGGGTCTCTACGTGTGCGGCAAATTTTAACAGCTTAACCGCTGCACAACACTTTAAAACAGAGGCATGATTCCTGTAATGCACGCGCAGCATTACCTTCTTGTTGGAGCCGCGCTGTTGTCTCCATGGCACCAAGGTCATGTCTCTGCATCTACGCGGCACGGATAGCTACTATGCAAATTTTAGCAGCATGCCACAACCGCAAACCACCCGGCGCAGTCGTAATAGCGTGCCGCCATCTTGTGTTTGGTGACAGCACTCAAATAGTGGGGCTAGTTTCTAAGCCGCTTGGACCAGCTAAAGGATTTTCGGTGACGACGTGTGCAGCTCAAAAGCTGTGGTCACACGATTTGGAGCAAAGACGCGCCTTGTGCCAAGTGCTGCTTAAAACATAAATACATGCAGTGAAGGTACATTTTTAAGAATGGGGTGTTTTCAATTTCTTCAAGTGTTTGGTGGTTAATACCACTACGAGCTGGATGTTAGGTGGCATGACAGCTCTTTTTTCCTGAAGCTATATATACAAACATGCTACTGCGGGAGTTTTTATCTACATGCAGATGGTTGATCATACCTTTTGGAGTGAAAATTGTTCATTCTTTCCACTAATGCTTCATGTTCTGGGGCAAGTATAGCCTCCTATGGGCATATTTTGAACCATAAAGGTACATTTGAAAATTTTTGCCTGTCTCCAGTCTTCAGCATTGTTCAATCATCCAGTTCTGGATGGGACCTGTAAAGACTCACGCTGCAAGTGGAGCCAGAGTGGAGTTGTGTTTTTTTCTCTTTAACGTAAAGTTTGGTTTGTGTGATACATCGCCCACAAGAGGATTTGGCTAATTTTGGTTTTACTACAGTTAAAAAAAAAAAAAAAACACAAGAGACAAAGAAAAGGTATTTACATGTTTTAGTGTTCTTATTGGTGTTATAGTCAGCACTTGCATGTGTATTAGTGATGTCAAGGTACTACATGTTTCATTTTTCATCAACAAGTTTCAGGTGCGGTGCACTGTACTAGTGTGTGACCAGAGTTGTACTACTCGGGTGAGAGGTCGCTCACCAGTGAGGGTTACAGGTTTAAAAACATATATAAATTAGAAGATGAATAGTGATGCCACAGTTTAGGTTTCCTCACATAAGGGAGGTTTTTGTTTTTAAGTGGGTGGTAGTCACATTACATTCCTTTGCATGAGGGTGGTTCTGGTTTCTTGGTGGGTCTATGTGTTGTAGTCCCACTATGTACATATTGTGTGGATTTGACTGTGTGTAAGTCGTCATGCGCTACACGTTTGGTCTGCTCTGTGTGTAAGTCACCATGCGCTACACGTCTTGTCGGTGTGTAGTCGCCTTGCGCTACACTTCTTGTTTGTCTAGTGTGTAAGCTGCCTTGCGCCTCACGTGTTGTTGTTGGGTGTGTAAGTTACCTCGCGCTTCACGTTCTGTACATATGGTGTGTAAGTCACCTGGTGCTACACGTGTACATTGGTTTAACACCCTCACATAGGGTAGGTCTCATGAGTTGTGTCCCTTTCACATTTAGTGTTCACCCTTTCGACAGTTGTGTGTGTCATGGGTGTTTGTCTAAGGGTGTTCCACCCTTTGCTACATTTTACGCATTTTTCAAAAACTGTTTATTGGGGAGGATGGGTTATATTGCTTGTCAATGTTTTATTGTTGCTTGTCAATATTTACCTTTTCCTTCAGGTTACGTAGTGTTCAGACTCTTGCGTAGTTGTATCATAGGTTGCTTCCCTGAGTCTTGAACTTTTTCTCTGCTTATGTATATGCTTGTTTATAGTTCTTCCCATGTTATATTGTTCTTTTAATTTTTTTCATTTAAAAGGATGGGGATATGTTATATCCTGATTATTTAGTATATGTTTCTTAGCTTAGCTATCTCCCTGCTGCTCAGCCAGTGTGAGTATTGACAGTGGAATGTTGGTGTAACTGTGATGCTTGGAATGCTTGGGTGCCTTTGTGGATGAGTGGTGACAGTTGGAAGACGGGCTGAGTAGCAGGCAGGCTGGTCCTGGTGGGGCTGGAGAATAAGGTACACCAGACTAATGGACATCTGTACATAACTACTATCCTGCAACAAGAAGTTAATAAAGGAATACTTAAAAGACAACTCGGCTAAGTTTGGTAAGATACAACAGGGTGGGTTTTCTTGAATTTGTAGCAGCCATCTGCCCGAAATGGAAGGTTCCCAGCCGGTCCTGTTTTGCCAGAGTTGCTGTTCCAGCACTACATCACGACATGCTGGAATTGCTTAGGCAAGCTTTTCAGCAGAGTGCTGTTCACACTTTCCACCTGACGACAGACATGTGGACCAGTTTCCAAGCCACTGATTACATGTGCATCACTGCACACTAGATCTCTTTGGTGGGGGTTAGAGAAAAGATATCTGGAGGTGTTGACACTGCTGACATTTTTAATGGTGCTCAGAAGCATGCTACAGTAGCCATGTTCACTATGGAGATATCCCATACTGCTGCAAACATTTTGGGAGACTTTAACACTAAGGTCTTTGAATGGCTGCGACCAAGAGGGCTTAACATTGGTTTTGTTGCCACAGACAATGGCAGTAATATAGTTAAGGCCATGGCCAACGGTGGCTATTTCAGGGTCCTGTGTTTGTTGCACTGCATTAACATCATTGTTCAAGACTTTCTGAAAAAAGAAGACCGAGTCAGCAACTTGCTGACCACCTGCAGAAGAATCTGCACAAATTTCAGCCATTCGTTTAAAGTCCGGAAGCAGCTGAGGATCATTCAATGTCATAATAGAATGCCAGTTAAAGCACTCATCCAGGAGGTGCAACACGTTGGAACTCAACTTATTACATGCTTGAACTTCTGTTTGAGCAGTACAGACCAATCAATGAATATGTCATGCAAGGAGGGGATGCAACTGTGAAGGGCATGATCATTGAGACGGACCAATGGGGCCTGGTTAATGAAGTCTGCAAGGAGGACTGTACTATGGGCCAAGCTATCCCATTGTTGCACATGCTACAGGAACAGCTAAAGGAGGTGTCTGCAATGTACGAAGGTCTGGAGGGAAAAAGTGAAGCATATGAGTTGGTGGAGAGCTTAATCCTTCGCTTATCTGAAAATACAAGGGTGCAAAGAGGCATTGTATCATCCAACCATTACTTTTGTGCCACAATTCTTGATCCACAGGACAAACCATTACTGGACATTTTCATTCCTTTTTCAGATGGGGATGTTGCCAACTACAAAACTTGGATAGCTGTGCAAGCCAGTCAGCTAGAAAAAGAAGAGCCAGGAATTAAAGGCCCGCTCCTCCAGGGCACAACAAGTACTGCAGGGCAGCCTTCAAGTTCAACTTCAGAGCCTGAGGGCAGTGCGGTTGGCTCACAGCAGCCAAAACCACCAACAACAGCAAGAACAACATCAAGAACAACAAGAACAGGAGCATCAACCCCAAAAATGGCAAAGGAATGGTTTCTACTGGCAGAGCTTAAGTCCAGTGCTGAGGCAAAGGCAAAAGAGGCCGAGCAAATCGGAGCACCCATGAGCATTGAGCGGATGGTCCAGGCCTATCTGGATGACCCAACAGAGGTCTACTTTGATCAAAACCAATTGCTGTATTGGTATGGGAAAAGGTGCCAATGGCCAGTACTCAGCAGGCTGGCGATAAACTATCTGGCCTGCCCCATAGCAAGTGTCTCTGCTGAGCAGGTTTTCAGTGCTGTTGGTGCCGTTCTGACAGTGAGAAGGAATAATCTCTTGCCCCAAAACATGGAGAGGTTAACCATGATCAAAATGAATCCGCACTTTATACCACCAGTGAGCACACCGGAAGAACAGGTAAATGATGGCATGCATTGCATGCTGAGTGTTTGCTGTTTGTTGTGATGTCAACTTGTGAATGATGATATGTCATCATCAATCATGTGTCTGTCAACTTGAGCTGAGACTTGAGAAGAAGAAAGATGGTTCATGTGGTGGCAGCAGGCAGTGTGAGACTGGGTGATTGTTTGTTACGCTTAATGTTTTAGTGATGATGATGATTGAGATTCACAATGTTGTGGTGGCCTACCGACGACTGATCAATAATTTTCCCCTGAAGGTTATTTTTGTCCTCCCCTTTGAAAGATCAGATAGCGAGATTCCTTCCCCGGGTCCACTCCACACTGTCCACACTATTTTTGTAATTGTTTTATGCTTACTTATATTCCTCAAAGACTCAGACCTGACCAGTCACTTAGTAAATGCAAAACTTGCAAACACGAATCTAGTCTACTCTAGACTACTCTACAGTGAGTCATCAAGTCAATTGTTTCCTTAATGTTGTTCAATAACAAAATTGTACTACTAAAGGCCTATCCATTACATTGAGTCGGGACTCACTCTGGGCACTGTTGGTACAGAGTTGGATACCATACTCGGAGTCATAGTCAGACTCAGGAGGATCAGAGATGATGGAATGATTCAGGACGTGGGCATGAGCATGACTACTTCGAGAACTGCCACCAGAAGAAGATGGAAGTTTTCAAATTCACTGAAACCAACCGATTTGGATGATGATGACTTTGAAGTAGCCTAAAGGTAAACAACAACAAAACCAGACTTACACATCTGTGTAGTGGTGGTGGTGGTGAGTGTAGTGTGACTGACTGATAGCGGTGCATTGATTTTTTACTTAATTGGGAAAATGGCATTCTATGTTGCTGTGTGTGTCTGTGCTCAGTGCTGTCTGGATCAAATTCGAAGCTAAGTGGAGGTTGGGTGGGGGGCTTGTTGTAGGTGGTAACTGCCGGAAACAGACATTTAGCCATGATGCCTCTGCAACAAAGTCTTCCTGTTGCACTCCTTTATGCAGTTTAACTTTCCCCCTTGATTCTTCATTATCATTTTTTTTCCATCTACAGGCCCTTACCCTGCGCCATACTGGAAAAACAACTCACACTTACCTTCCCGAACAGCATCCGCCAGGCACCCAAGATTAACGGACAGTCCAAGAGGAATGCAGAGCAGAGATGCAACTCTTAATTTGGCAATACATACAGTATCATTTTTTCTCTTCAATCATTACAACTGTGTGTGTTTGTTTATGTTTGTTCACTTGACTCAAATAGATATTTTAATTTTATTTGCTATCTTTCAAAGCCCGCTACAAGAACATAAATGTAACTTGGGTCTCTCTGAGGGCAGACAGAAAATGTATTTACATGTACTAGTCTAGTACTCATCATCATGAATGCATTTCCTTTTCGTCCCATAACAGATTTATGATGGTCGGCCGCCAAGATGAATGTGTTGTCCTTGTGTAGTAGTGTTTGTCTTTGTCAAACCTTTCCCTCAAATCCCCCTTCCTATCCATTCATCGAACCCTTAACCCTCTTCCCCGAGCTGTGTGATTTATTGGTGTGACTAAATTACATTTACACCATTAATTGATCACACACTTGGTGGGGCGGATGTGGTGAAAGCAACACCAACTCAAGGACAGGCAGGGTGAGGATCTTAAGTTCTGCTCTAAGTATAACTATAGCCCACACTGGCAATATATATATTAGATTGCCCACCCATGCACAGACAGTATTTGATATTCAAATTGTTTTCAGAGAAACTTAATCCATAATAATTACCAGCATCATCATCCTTCCAGCACTAAAGGTTACGCTTGTCCACTTTAAAAGTTAATAGCTCGAGTCGAATTCAGTTTGTAACGTGTACTAGGCTAGCCCACTATTCTTTTTTTTTTTTACTTTGGCATTGCTTATCATGGTTTCTCGTTTGGCAGTCTTCTTCTTGTGTACTGTACTTCTACTAGTCTTTCTCTAGTCTCCCGCAGATGACTGTCTCATTTTCTTTTTTTGCAACTGCTACTGTCTACTACTACCACCACCATGGCACCTTGGGAAACCAAACCATCACCATGCAGCCATCGCTTCACCTAATCATCATTCACAGGTAAGAGAAGAAGTGTGGGGGATGCAATAATGTATATACTATGGAAATTAATTAATTCACACACCCACACCCCTTATGAGTCCATAGGGGTTTTAGTTGCAGACTGCATAGACTAGAAGGAGAGACTGACAGTAGTAGGACAAGTGAGGGTACCGCATCTATCTGTGACACTATTGGGAGATTTCCAAAAAAGGTTGCGCACCTGCAGCAAAGGAAAAAGAGTAACCCCCCAAAAAATATTTACATCATTTGTAAAACTATAAATTTATACCCCTAACAAATAAACTAGAATGAAAGAAACCCACAGCACCTGGCCCACCCCTCTCCCTAACCCCAACCAATGTCCAGTAAAAAGTTGATTGCTCATACAAAATCCAAATGTCCATAAAAAAAGAACACCCAAGTTGTCCCCAACTCCCACATTCCCACCCTCTCCCCAACAAGTCCCACCCACCAAAAAAAAGATTAAAAAAGGGGCAAGAGAGGTCTATTATCTAGCTGTGGGCTCGAAGCGCTCCTCCATCCCGGCCTCTAGGCACGCCATCAGGAGGAGCATGCAGCGCTGAAAGGTTTTACATGAACAGGGGTGGGAAGCAGTGGTTGACTTGCCTGGGGCATTGGAGGCTGCAGCTGCTGCCTCCTGCTCCTCCTCCTCAAGAGCTACCGGCTGCCGATAGTCTGCCCTGATGGTCTCCAGCTTCCGTTGCCGGGTCTTGCCTGCTATCTCCTGCCTGGTGGGTTGGGAAGGAGTAGCTATATAAATTAAAAAGACAATTGTAACCAATACTCTTAGCAAAACACAGTAACACATAAAATTATAGTGGCACAGTACCACTGGCAGTACATAACATTTGTGGTATCCTCAATTCCTCGGTCCCTAAGATTTGGATATGATTAGAGTTTCATGCATTAGGTACTATGGAGTAGACAAGTATTCTTCTTCTCACTCTTGTTTAGTTAAATTAATCTTGTAGACATGCCAGCTCAGTTGTGCCCTAGACAGACATACTTATGTTGTAGACATGTGTCACTTTACTACTGTCTGCAGGTGGGGCAGCTGTACTACACAATTATCGCTTTTCTATTATTATGGCCATACTCTGTTAAATCAATGGCAAATGCTCAATTTCACTTTCACCCTGACTAGTACAACAAAGCAGATGATATGATTAATTATTAATATGAATGATGATATACAGCACAACGTCACATGACGTGAGAGATTACTATTGTAACCATGCAGCCGATAGGCTACCCATGGCTGACACTGTCAAAATGACATGGGTAGGGAGGGAGTGGGCCTCGGTGTTGGAGGGAGGCGATTGATGATGAGTGGGTTCATACATACATAATATATATGTTGTGCTTGCAAACTACTGTTAGTCAAGGGAGTAGTCTGAAATACAACCCCAAAACTTTGAATCAAAAACCTTGAAAAAAGAAATTCCTTGTTTATTCTTCTTCCCAGGGATTTTTCCATTTATCATTGCACTGTTCTTCTAGCATTATTTTTGTTCTTCACCCCTGGCTTTGCTACTCTGGCATGGTTTAATTTTCTTTTACATTGTCTTCATCCAGTCTTCACTTATTATTGAATACCATCCAGGCATCCATCTATCCAAACATGCCTATTATATTATATTATTCTCAACAAACCTTTCACCAACATAAATTTTTGTCATTTAACCACCCATGTGTCCTCCTTGCTTGTCTATGAGTTCGACCCATCAAACCCCCCAGAGGATTCCTTTCACCCATACAGTTTCACCCACCCAGGGAGGCATCCTTTATTTCATCCATCCTGCTTCAACCACCCATGCATCCTATCAGCCACCTATATGCATCCCCAGGCCCCCTTCACCCACGCATCCTTCTCTGCCAGTCATATATTACATGTCATCCATCCTTCCTCCTTCCATCCTTCTTTCCCTTTTCCATCAACCCATCAATGTCTGACTCTTAGTCTTCTTCATAAAACTTTCTCTGCTGAGTTGAAGACGAGAAGAGGCCATTAGTTACTCAACTCCCACTAATGCTAATGCTAAGTAAAGCGTGTCTTCTTCAACTGTTCACAAATTAGTCTCAACAGTACAATGTACATCCTTGCAGGGAGTGTATATACTATAAATTTGATTCGCAATAAGCAAGGAATATGACTAACCACCGCAATCCACTGCTACTGGTTCACCCCCTGCAGCTGCCACATCTGCTCCCTCCTGGCTGACGTTGCCTTCCCCGCTGGCCCCGGCACTGGTGGTCGGTGCGCCTAGAAAAATATTACACATTTTTTAGATTGCATACACGCCTCCCCCTATTTATTTTTTTCACTAGCAAGATTGAAAATACAATACATACACCACACACATCACTACAATTTGGGTACACAGACTAGAGTAGACAGTAAAATAATAAAATATCCAGTTGGGCATTTTGTTGGTGGCGATTTTTGGAAAGCCTCTCAAGAAGAGGACAGCCCAAAGGACTGGACTCAGTGGCTAGAGCTATTGGTGAATCTGAGTTTTAGAAAAAGAAAAAGAGTGGCCAACCGGGCGGACAATCGGACATAAGGTCTTCTTGGTTGGAAAATGTAATGGTGCCGTCCTCCTCCTCATACTTCCTTCAGTCCATAGTGCACGGTAATCATTTCATCAACAACTGCTGCTAATAATAATAATACTCGGCCTAGACGAGAAGAAGACACAACTTTGGGGGTGTCCAACGTGACCATAATTTATTGAGAAAGTAAAAGCAAGCCTTCTCATCTCAACAAACATGCATAGAATACCTTACTTGGGCATGCAATCTGTACAGCAGAGTAGTAATACTACTAGTACTAGTAGTAGTAAGGACCAATGGGTTCTCTGAGTCTTTACAGTACCACCACTAGGCAGTTCACAAAATATATAAGGGGAGAGGGAAAGCTGACTGAAACACCAGAAGAAAGCAGTTACAGACAGACTAATAGTTAGGAATTAGCATTTAAAAAGCCTTAGAAATTCACAAAAAAAACAAAGGTTACAGGAACGTTATAGTTAGACTGACATTTCACTCATACAAAACAAGAGAAATTCAGCCGTTATAGTTACCTGAGTTAACTATAACTTGCGCCCCCTCAATGCACTGCTTATGACCTCACATATTACATCATGGGAGACAGCGTTTACATTGCATGCGCTACAACGCATGCAATTACAATGCAGTTGTTACAACAACCGCATTGTTACAATGCAAGCCATTACATCGCAAGTCGTTTCTACGACTTGCTGTAGGGGGCACGCTAAACTAAGGAATAGTATAATTTACTATTCCAACACCTTCCCTACTGTTGCACACGTTGGAGTTGGAATAGTAAATTATACTATTCCTAAGTCCAGCGCGCCCCCTACCGCAAGTCGTAGAAACGACTTGCGATGTAATGCCTTGCGTTGTAACAACGCGGTCGTTGTAACGACCGCGTTGTAATCGCATTCGTTGTAGTGCATGCGATGTAACATCGCATATTCTATATCACTCATGACATGGTCAGTTACATCACAGATGACATCACTGATGACGTCTCAAATTACATCACTGATGACATCATCCACATCATCTCTGACGCACCAACTCACATATAGCCACTCTCACATTCACTCACTCATGTATACAGTCACTCATATACTCAGTCACTCACCTATACTGCCTTTCTCATACGCAGTTACTGACTGATACTGACACAAGCACTCAATCACCAACACAGCCATACAGACGCTCACTTCACCCATTCAGCTTCTCACACATGCACTCACTACCCCATACAAGCACTGACTCACCCACTCACTCATCCATTCGGGTAGTCACACACCTCTTCACCCACACACAGAAACAACCAGATAACCATAGAGATAGTCAACCAATCAATCACCCACATAGCCATTCACATACCCACTAACACACTCATACACCCACTTAGACATCAACTGACATACAGATACATTCACACAACCAGTCACTCATCCATACATTCACTGAGACTCCTGATCAATCATTTATACAGTCAGTCACGCACCCACTCAGTCATCCAGTCACTCATACACCCACTGATTCACCAATCCACCTAGTTATATGTATTTAACACTCATAAACTTTTTAAAACACTCACAGTCACTGGATGATGTCCTCACTGATGTCATCAGTGATGTCATTTGAGATGTCATCAGTGATGTCATCAGTGATGTCACTGACCATGTCATGAGTGATGTAATATGTGAGGTCATAAGCAGTGCATTGAGGGGGCGCAAGTTATAGTTAACTCAGGTAACTATAACGGCTGATTTTCTCTGGTTTTGTGTGAGTGAAATGTCAGTCTAAGTATAGCGTCCCTGTAACCTTTGTTTTTTTGTGTGAATTTCTAAGGTTTTTTAAATTCGATTTACTAACTATAACGTCCCTGTAACCTTTGTTTTTTTAGTGAATTTCTAGGGTTTTTTGAAAGCTAATTCCTAACTATAATGTCTGTGTACCCTTTGTTTTTTTTGTGAATATATATATATGCTCTACTGTTAAGTGCAGCTGCTCCGTGCACTGTGCTCTGCCTGGTCAGGTAGGTGTTCGAAGCCCTCCTCCACCCGCAGGCTCCTGCCTGCGCCTCAACCCTGGTGGTCCAGTGGGAGAGCCTTGCTCTTCTGCTGGCCGCTGCTGTCTGTCTCTGTGTTTGTGCCGTTTCTGTCTTTCTGTGCCCGTTTTTCTGTCTTTCCTTCTAGCCTCTTCACTGTATTCACTGTATTTTCTATTGTGCCCGGCTTGTTTTTCTGTCCTCTGTGCCTGTTTGCTCTCCATGCCCTTCCCACCGCTACTGCCCCCGCGGCCCCTCCCCCCGCCGGTTCCCGTGCTTCCCTCCCCTCTCCCCTACTTAATGGCAGCCGCTATGCGGCCGCGCCAGAGGCAATGCTGTCTGCGCCCGTCCTCGACCCGACCGCGGCCAGCGCCAGGAACCCTGGATCTGCAACCTCCCACCGCTACAACCCCGCTGCCCTCCTCGCACTCAACCCCGGAAGGAACAACAACTGTCAGCAGTCTACACCAAACACCACCCACGGCCAGTTCTCCTGCCGTCACTGCCACCAATCCTTCACCTCTGACCGCACCCCCACAGGCCCCGCACCGAACGCCAACAACACTGAAGCCCTGAATTGCATCCTCCTCAACGTGCGCTCCCTGCACAGACACGCCGTAGAGATCTGGGACCTCCTCGACACCCACTCGCCAGACGTCGCCTTCTTTACAGAAACCTGAACCAACGCCTCCTCCGCCCCCGACATCGCCACCGCCATCCCCGACGGATACAAGATCCAGAGAATGGACCGCCCCAACCGCCCAGGAGGAGGACTCACCATCGTACACAAGAGCTCCCTCCGACTCTCCACCTCCACCACGAAGAACTCCTTCCCCACCACCGAACACCTTCACTTCCAGATCCAGACCAGCCCCAAAACCTCTGTCCGCGGCACCCTCGTCTACAGACCCCCCGGACCCCGTGCTTCATTCGCCACTACTGTTTCTGACCTCATCGCACCCCACGCCATCACCTCCATGGACTACATACTCATCGGAGACCTGAACTTCCACCTCAACAACTCCAGCGACCCCAACTTTGCCACCCTCCTGGACAACCTCGCCAACATCAGACTGAAACAGCTCATCACCACGCCCACCCACAAGGCAGGACACACCCTGGACCCCAACTTTTCAGGAGGAAACAAGATACACTTCAGCCACACCACGGAACGCCCATGGACAGACCACCACTGCGTACACGTCCACAAACCCACACCGCCCAAACCTGCACCACACCCCCCACGACGGAACTGGAGCAAAGTCACTGAGGAACAACTCAACTCCACCCTCAACCGCGACGTCCCCACCACACCGACCGACGCCAACCTCGCAGCCAAAGGACTCCACAGATGGATCTCCAGCTGCGCAGACAAGCTTGCACAACTACGCAACCCCGACAGACAAAGCCCCAGGAAAGAAACTTGGTTCACCGCCGACCTCCAAGAATCCAGACGCACCTGCAGACGTCTTGAGAAGAACTGGAGAAACAGCAAAATGCCAGAAAACCACACCACCTACAAAAACGCCATGACGGAATACCACCAACTCATCAGATCCACCAAAGGTCCTTCATCCAAAACAAGATCCTCGCCAACGCCGGCAACTCCAAGCAACTCTTCAGCGTCATCCTGGACATAACCAAGCCCCCCAGCGAAACCACAGACATCACCCCTTCCCAGGAACTCTGCGACAAGCTTGGATCCTACTTCCATCTGAAAATCAAGGCACTCTACGACAACTTCAACGACCGGACACCCCACTACGAAACCACTTCCTGCTCCAGCAACGCCATCCAGCCCACCATCTCCTCCTGGACCCCAGTCACCACCGAAGACACCACTTCGACCATAAAAGGCATCCACTCAGGGGCCCCCATGGTCCCCTGCCCCTGCACATCTTCCACAGAGCCGCCACCGCCATAGCTCACGAATTACAACACACCATCAACACCACCTTCAAGACCGGCATATTTCCCGACGACTGGAAACGTGCAGAAGTCAGACCCCTGCTCAAGAAGCCCTCAGCAGACCCAAACGACCTCAAGAACTACCAACCCATCTCCCTCCTCTCCTTCGCGGCCAAAGTCACCGAGAAGACCGTCAATGCACAACTAACCAAATTCATCGAAGAAAACTCCATCCTGGACCCCTCCCAATCCGGATTCCGCAGCAACCACAGCACCGAAACCGCTCTACTCACCGCCACAGACGACATCCGCACCCTCCTCGACCAAGGACACACCGTGGCCCTGATCCTATTCGACCTCCCACTGCACACTCACCGCCAGACTCCACGATGCCGGCATACAAGGAACCGCCCTTGACTGGTTCCGCTCATTCCTCACTGGCAGAACCCAAAGAATCAGACTACCACCTTTGCTCTCTGAAATCAACTGCGGAGTGCCCCAAGGATCATCGCTCAGCCCCACGCTCTTCAACATCTACATGGCCCCCCTCGCCGCCATCGTCAGACAGCACGGACTCAGCATAGTATCCTATGCCGACGACACCCAGCTCATCCTCTCCCTCACCAAGGACCCAATCACCACCAGACTCAACTTCCAGGAAGGAATGAAGCACGTCGCATCCTGGATGAGCAGAAACTGCCTGAAGGTCAACTCGGAGAAAACAGTAGACCTCGTCCTCGGACCCTCCCCCTTGGCATGGGACAACACCCGGTGGCCTACGGCCCTCGGCAGTCCCCCCACACCCACGAACCACGCCCGAAACCTTGGCATCATACTCAACTCCTCCCTCTCCATGATATGACAGGTCAACACCGTCACCTCCAGCTGTTTCAACACCCTCCGAATCCCCCAAAAGACCTTCAAGTGGATCCCCCCGAATCAAGGAAGGCCGTCACCCACGCACTCATAACCAGCAGACTGGACTACTGAAATGCCCTCTACGCCAGGATCAACAAGTCTCTGCTCCGCAAGCTCCAGACCATACAGAACACCGCAGCCAGTCTCGTCCTCTGCATTCCTCGACACAAACGCACCTCCCAACACCTACGGAACCTCCACTGGCTCCCCGTTGAGAAGAGAGTCACTTTCAAGATACTCACCCATGCCTACAAATGCCTCCACAACACCGGACCCCAATACCTCAACGAGAGAATCTCCTTCCACGTACCCAAGAAAAACCTCCGATCCGCCGACCTAGCCCTCGCCAAAACCCCGCGCATATACAGAGCCAGAACAGGCGGAAGAACCTTCTCCTACATCGCAGCCAAGACCTGGAACGAGCTCCCGCTCAATATCAGACGCGCCCCTTCCCTGAACAACTTCAGGAAGATGCTCAAGACCTGGCTTTTCGACTGATAGGGAGTGGCTCACCCCCCCAGCGCCTTGAGACCCTCTTGGGTCAGTAGCTCGCTTACAATTCCCCTGATTAGTTGATTGATTGTGTGTGAGTATATATATATATATATATTCACTGAAAAAACCATAGGTTTTAGGGACAGTTATAGTTAGTTGGACATTGCACTCGTACAAAACCCGTGAAATTCCCCCGTTATAGTTAGTTCAGGTAACTATAACTCGCGCCCCCACAATGCACTGCTGATGACGTCACATATTACATCACTCATGACATGGTCAGTGACATCACTGATGACATCACTGATGACATCTCAAATGACATCATCCAGTGACTGTGTGTTTCTGTAAAGTTTAAATATGTTTAATATATATAGGGAAAGGCGTATAGAAGAATGAGTGGGTGTATAAGTGTCTGAATGGATGATTTAGTAGGTGCGTGACTAACTCTATAAGTGAGTGATTAAACGTATCTTACTGAATGCATGGGTTAGTGACTAAACTGGGTGAATGTCTGTATCCGTCTGTCTGTTGCTGTGTAAGTGGCAGCATGGGTTTGTGAATAGCTACATGAGTTTCTATATGAGTTATTGATTGGTTGGCTGAGTATCTGTATGGGTGCCTGAGTGTTTGTGTGGGTGGGGTGTGTGCGACTCTGTGCATAGATGTGTGAGTGGGTGATTCACTGGGTGGATGGTTTAAAGAGTGCATCTGTGATAGACTGTATGGGTGGGTAAGTGTGTGTAAGAGTGTGTTAGTGAGTGAATGTATGTCGCAGTGGTACATGTGTGAGTAACTACGTATGTGAAAGGCAGTATATATGTGTGTTGGAGTATATAAATAGCTATAAGCGAGAGTGTGTGATTGTGAGAGTGACTGTATGGATGAGTGTGTGCTTGTATCAGAGATTGTATAAGAGCGTAAGAATGTGCTAGTATTTGTATGAGTAAGTGAGCTGGTGTGTGTATAACTGTATAGGTGAGTAAATGGGTGTGTGCTTTATTTTTGCATGACTGACTAGGTGTGTGAGTACCTCTATGGATGAGTGGCGGTGTGTGAGTGTTTATATAGGTGTATGAGTGCATATAATAATCCTGTACTGATTGACTATAAGTATGAGTGACTGTACGGGTGAGTGAGTAGATGTGTGTGTGTAGACCTAAGAATCAGTGAGTGTGTATATAGTAATTGGTGTTGGAGTGTCTATGGTTTTGACAATGGCAGTCTGTAATTTACAGTGGGTGTATCAAAAGTTATATTAGGGTGTGAGAAGATGCATCAAATTATCACATGGATGATGTCATCAGTGATGTCATTTGAGATGTCATCAGTGATGTCATCAGTGATGTCACTGACCATGTCATGAGTGATGTAATATGTGACGTCATCAGCAGTGCATTGCGGGGGCACGAGTTATAGTTACCTGAACTAACTATAACGGGGGAATTTCACGGGTTTTGTACGAGTGCAATGTCCAACTAACTCTAACTGTCCCTAAAACCTATGGTTTTTTCAGTGAATTTGTAAGGTTTTTAAATGCTATTTTCTAACTATAACGTGCCTGAAACCTATGGTTTTTTCAGTGAATTTCAAACGTTTTTTAAATGCTAATTCCTAACTATAACATGTCTGAAACCTATGGTTTTTTTCAGTGAATTTCAAAGGTTTTGTAAATGACAATTTTTAAATGTATTAATTGTTATATTTATTTTTTTGATACTGATTTACTACATTTTGTTAAACTATTTATTTTTAGATATTTTATTTTTTTAAATATATTGTAATTACATTATACATTACATTACAAAATATACTTTCTCAGAACGATTTACTTTAGTTTAAATACTTTGCAAATAGGAAATAGACTTTTAAGTACAGTAGTTACAGTTGTTGCAATGGGCAACACAATTTCAAACACAATGCAACATTGAGCTCAATGTGAATTTCAAGTTAAATGCAATTAGTTACTTTATGGATTACTTTTCTAACCACAGGACTGGATCCAAATTCAGTCCTGGGACATCTCCTGTAAACAGTTGAGTAAAAGCGTTTTGGTTACAGTAGTGATTTTTAAGGAATATTATTGTATTTTAAAAGTTGACACTTAGAAACTTTTTCACATAGAATCACCAATGTTATCCTGAGGGAGGAAATTCACTTAGTAGGTAAGTAGTGTTATCGTTACTTTTTCTTACTCAGTGGTGGATCCTGGATCCAGCACTGGTGCATCTCCTGTAAACAGTTGAAATAATGCGTTTAAGTCATACAGGCGATTTTTAAGGAATATTTGTAGTTTGTGAAAATCGACACTGAAACGTTTCTGCTGAAAACCAGACAATGGATTCCTATGGAAGGAAATACAAGTTACTGGTAAATACGGTTAGAATTACCTTTCAGGGTCAGTGCTGGGCTAAAAGATGCAGCACTGGGTTCTCTCCTGATAACAGGTGAGTAAATCGGAATTCGTAGTTCGGCTGATTTTAGAGGAATATTATAAAGTTCCAAAACTCCACACTTTGAAGAATTTCCAAGTGAAACCAGTCAATGTTAGCCTATGGAAGGAAATTCAAATTACTGGTAAGTACGGTTAAAATTACTTTTCAGGATCAGTACTGGGCTCAAAGATGCAGCACTGAGGTCTCTCCTGATAACAGGTGAGTAAATCGGAATTCGTAGTTCTGCTGATTTTAGAGGAAAATTTGTATGTTTCAAAAATCGACACTTAGAAACTTTTTCAGCAAAAAGCAGGCAATGTTATCCTATGGAATGAAATTCAATTTACTGGTAAGTACGGTTAGAATTACTTTTCAAGGTCAGTGCTGGGCTAAAAGATGCAGCACTGGGTTCTCTCCTGATAACAGGTGAGTAAATCGGAATTCGTAGTTCGGCTGATTTTAGAGGAATATTATAAAGTTCCAAAACTCCACACTTAGAAGAATTTCCAAGTGAAACCAGTCAATGTTAGCCTATGGAAGGAAATTCAAGTTACTGGTAAGTACGGTTAAAATTACTTTTCAGGATCAGTACTGGGCTCAAAGATGCAGCACTGAGGTCTCTCCTGATAACAGGTGAGTAAATCGGAATTCGTAGTTCTGCTGATTTTAGAGGAATATTTGTATGTTTCAAAAATCGACACTTAGAAACTTTTTCAGCAAAAAGCAGGCAATGTTATCCTATGGAATGAAATTCAATTTACTGGTAAGAACGGTTAGAATTATTTTGCAAGGTCAGTGCTGGGCTAAAAGATGCAGCACTGGGTTCTCTCCTGATAACAGGTGAGTAAATCGGAATTCGTAGTTCGGCTGATTTTAGAGGAATATTATAAAGTTCCAAAACTCCACACTTAGAACAATTTCCAAGTGATACCAGTCAATGTTAGGCTATGGAAGGCAATTCAAGTTACTGGTAAGTACGGTTAAAATTACTTTTCAGGATCAGTACTGGGCTCAAAGATGCAGCACTGAGGTCTCTCCTGATAACAGGTGAGTAAATCGGAATTCGTAGTTCTGCTAATTTTAGAGGAATATTTGTATGTTTCAAAAATCGACACTTAGAAACTTTTTCAGCAAAAAGCAGGCAATGTTATCCTATGGAATGAAATTCAATTTACTGGTAAGTACGGTTAGAATTACTTTTCAAGGTCAGTGCTGGGCTAAAAGATGCAGCACTGGGTTCTCTCCTGATAACAGGTGAGTAAATCGGAATTCGTAGTTCGGCTGATTTTAGAGGAATATTATAAAGTTCCAAAACTCCACACTTAGAAGAATTTCCAAGTGAAACCAGTCAATGTTAGCCTATGGAAGGAAATTCAAGTTACTGGTAAGTACGGTTAAAATTACTTTTCAGGATCAGTACTGGGCTCAAAGATGCAGCACTGAGGTCTCTCATGAAAACAGGTGAGTAAATCGGAATTCGTAGATCTGCTGATTTTAGAGGAATATTTGTATGTTTCAAAAATCGACACAAACTTTTTCAGCAAAAAGCAGGCAATGATATCCTATGGAAGGAAATTCAAGTTACTGGTAAGTACGGTTAAAATTACTTTTCAGGATCAATACTAGGCTCAAAGATGCAGCACTGAGGTCTCTCCTGATAACAGGTGAGTAAATCGCAATTCGTAGTTCGGCTGATTTTAGAGGAATATTTGCACAATGGTGAAGGAAGAGGGTGGGGCCTGAGGTGACATGTCTGCAAACACTCCCTGTGGCGTGTTTTAAGTTGGAGAATTAATTCCTCCTCAATCCAGAGGGTCCCTAGGGGCCAACTAGCCCACCAGATACCTCCAGTATGCGCCAGAGAACTGCATTGCAGAGAGGTGTTCTGAGGCCACGCCCCTTTTTACACCACTCTGCAACGCAGCTCCGTGGCACTTACTGGAGGTACCTGGTGGGCTAGTTGGCCCCCAGGGACCCTCAGGATTCAAGGGGATTTAATTCCCCATCTTAAAACGTGCCACGGGGCCTGTTTGCACACATGTCACCTCAGGCCCCGCCCCCTCCCTTCACCACTGTTCAAACGTGCCCCGTGGCGTGTTTTAAGTTGGGGGATTAACTCCCCTTGAATCCTGAGGGTCCCTGGGGTGCAACTAGCCCACCAGCTACCTCCATTAAGCGCCACAGAGCTGCGTTGCAGAGAGGTGTAAAAAGGGGCGTGGCCTCAGAACACCTCTCTGCAACGCAACCCCTGGCGCATACTGGAGGTTCCTGGTGGGCTAGTTGGCCCAGGGACCCCAGTATTCAATGGGAGTCGTTCCCCCTCTGCAAACGCGCCAGGGGCGCTTTGCAGAGTGCTGAGAAGAAGGGGGCGTGGCCTCCGGCGCGATGCCGGATTTTTTGGGGGGGATTTTTTTTTTAAAAGGGGGCTGTGTGGCCCCCCTTCTTTGTAATTATTTTGGGCCCTTGGGACCCCATCCCCCAGGGCCTGACCCCCTTTTTTTTTTTTAAATGTACGGGAAGAGGACCGCGTGGGCCCCCCTCCCGTGGCCAATTTCGACCCGGGGACCCCATCCCCTGGGTCATTGCCACCTTATTTTTTTTTAAATTTTCATGGAGGGGGGCTGCGTGGCCCCCTTCCTCAGGCCTCCTTTTGCCCCGGGGACCCCATCCCCCGGTCAGGCCTTTATTTTTTGGGGGGGGAGGGGGGCCGCGTGGCCCCCCTCCCGGGCCACTACTTGCCCCGGGGACCCCATCCCCTGGGGCTGGCCCTCTCCGTTGGGGACTGTGGGGGGGTCCCCAATTCCCCCACGGTCCCGCCGGCTCCCCGTGTCCCTGGGAGCCGGCATTGCTTTTCCACATGGGGAGCTGCTAAGATGCAGCTCCCCGTGTGGAAAAGCAATCATCTTTGGTTTTTGGAAGAGAGTGCAGGTTTCCTGCTCTCTCTTCCAAAAACCAAAGCAGTTTGCTATGACAGGACGGGAGCCGTGAGGCTCCCGTCCTGCCAGAGCAAACTACAGTGTCCCGGGGTAGGCACCCCAGGACACTGCAGGAGCTGGCCCTGGGGGGTGGCGGTCCCCAGGGCCATCACAGGCTCCAGGAGGGGGGCCGCGCGGCCCCCCTCCCTTGAATTGCACAGCCCCGGGGAGGTGGTGGTCACCAGGGCTTCGGGGGTCCAAAACGGACCCCCATTTTAAATTTGTTAGTGCCCCGGGGAGGTGGCGGTCCCCGGGGCATGTGGGGGGACTGGAGCCCCCACACAGGTCATACATTTTATTAAAAAGAAGCCCCGGGGGTGGCGGTCCCCGGGGGCTGCGGGAGGGCTGAGAGCCCTCCCGCACCATTTTTAATTAAAGCCCAGGGGTAGCGGTCCCAGGCCAGCTCAAGGCCCCACCCAGCTCATCCACCATACCCCAGAGACCCGACCTCCAGCTAAATGCCTCAAGCCTTAGAGTCACTCAGTCACACA
>CAWUFW010024166.1:0-64689 GCA_963921515.1 Calotriton arnoldi
CTAATTTAGAATCCATTTGGTATAATCGCAAAATTCTATATAAAGGTTGCACCTTGTATAATGCTATATGGATCAGTAAAGGCATCTATTTTCCCCACCAACTCTACGCGGGCACACAACCCCTATCCTTTAAGGACCTGCAGTCCACATATCAACTTGAGCCAATAGAATTCTACAACTTCTTGAAAATAAAAGCTGCCCTAGCTAAGGCAAACCTCTCAGCCCTAACACCATCCCTCCCGCAATATCTCTAAAAAATAAACGCATTAGGTCACCAGGTCTCCCGAGTCTACAAATTACTGGGCCCCGAACACTCTACACTTAATGAGAAGGTCACATCCTTTTGGGAATCGAACTCCAAAACCCCGATCTCAGACTCAGATTGGTCCTGGACATGGAACTCAGTATTTAAAAATAAAATCAGCCCGGTGCTATCCCACACAAAGTTCTGGCTCCTACACAAGGCATATTGGACACCAGCCCGACTACACAAACACAAAGGGGCCGATTCTGATGCGGGTTGGAAAAGCTTCCCGACCGAATCGGTTGGGAAATGGTGTCCGACCCACTCGGATCGGGAAAGTCCGACCGGCGGAGTAGGATGCATCCGGATGCTTCCAGATACGATTTGGTTGAACTCCCATTGACTTCAATGGGAACATTTGTTCCTAACCTGCATCAGAATTGGGCCCTCGGTCGGGAAGACACGTTCCCGATCCGATTTGGAAGGAGCAAATGCCGTTAGGAGGCCTTCCTAACCGCATCAGAATCAGGCCCTCGGTCGGGAAGCTTTTCCAACCCGCATCAGAATCGGGCCCATAATCCGTGAAGACGATATCTATTGGAACTGCAATGGTGCAGTAGGGGACTTAGAACACTTACTAACTCTTTGTCCGTGTGTGACACCCTATTGGGATAAAGTCCTTGAATTCATATCTAAACTCTTCCCCCTTGATACAAGCAGGGACCTCCCGGCTCTACTATTTGCTCCTACAAGAGCAGACTCCTTGTGCGAAAAAGACAAGGCACTCCTTGACCTACTTCTCACAGCAGCATTTAAGATAATTCTCAACAATTGGAAGGATACTCACAAAACGTCCTTTAAACACTGGCTGAATTGGGTCACTAACCTGCGAGGTGCTGATAATATAGCGTTCCACAACTCTCCGTGGAAGTCCCCGATTAGAAGCATGTGGGAATCCCTTGATCTCTTCTTTGAATCATACAAACCACCGTGAACTGTCTCTCAAACTACCCTACGCTCTTACACAGTACCGTACGGGGACCCTCCATGACCGACATCTTTACCATGACATTTAGAGGGGCACACATCAAGGATCTTTAACCTCTAATCACCGTCTATATCTCGCGCGGTGTGATATAATTGTTCTGGGATTAAGCCGAAACTCTTGCAACCACTAGATATATACCAAACGAAATAGCCTTCCATGTTATCTGTCTCTGCCTTAAGATAGATCCCATGTGCCATCTATGTTATTTTTATTTATGTTATTTGCTGACGCAGTGCTGATGGTTTATTCACCTATTTTGTCTCTATTTATGTTATCTAAGATCTGAACTGTGCTGTATTTTCTTTTGCTTATAGTATTTTTTGTACTTTATGTATTATACATTGTTTTGTTTCGAACAACCAATAAAAAAACTTATTGAATTCAAAAATAGAAGTTCAAGAGAAATAAAAGGGTACAAGATACAAACATGCATAATTAAAACTTTAAAAAGTATCAATTTAAAAAACACCAAACTCAATTATGAAATAAAATAGCCTGATCAGGCGGGACCTAACTTTAAGATAGCTCGACATACACACCACATGGAAAATAGAAAACGTGAAATTGAATACGCAAAAGGCATGTGGGTGTCATATTTCAAAATCCTAAAAACCTGAGTGCAGCGCTTGGTTCCGAGGTTTCTGCATAACTGCAATAACCATCGGTGTCTCACCTTCTTATACCCTTGACAAAAGAATACTACATGATATTCCGTCTCAGCCTCATTATTGCATGCCGGACATCCCAAATTGGGTGTATCCACCCATTTGTTTGTAAAAGCACGTAACGGAAGTACCCCATGCCTAAACTGCAGATATAGCTTCTTGGCAAGGGTCGGCTGGATATCGTCAAGGGCAGGCTCTAATCTGTATTGATTTTTTATCTCTAAAAACACTGCAGTCAGTGAGCCGCTCGCAGAGCTTCCCTGCATTTGGGTGAGTTTGTACTCCCTGGTACTCTCTATCAAAACCTTCCTAGATGTTATCAAGCAATTTTCTTCTGCATTGATCCACAAATCACCCCTTCCTATGTCCGCCAAGGTATTCTTAATAAAGGCCAGCCATGGGATTTTACTCACACCCTGTAGACTCAACACTTCGCTCAGCTCTTCTCTATACGCAGCCAATTCTGGGGTACTCCATAGGCGTCGCCAGAATAAAAGGGGTCTAAGAGTAGCATCATCTGCAATTGGTCTGACCCCAAGATCCATGCGAAGCGGTGTAAGCGGGGAGTTTATGGGGAGACCCAGCAATTGCCTGGCAAAGGAGTTCTCAATTTTTGATAAAGAGTCAAGTGGCCGGTGGCCCCATATTTCTGCCCCGTACAGGGCCGCGCCCCTGGCTTGTGCTTTATAGATTTCCACCACCGGTCCAACAGTTTTGTGGATACAGTTCCTATGAACCTTTGCTAACCCCTCGTTGTCTGAGCCAGGTTTAAGCTTGCCTTCTTAATTTGTGCACCGCAGTCCATTTTTTCAGTGAGCGTAATTCCAAGATATTCAAAGACGGTCACCCTCTCTAGTGGTTTCCCATCTAGATGGGGATTTGACCGGGCACTATTACCTGCATTAAATATTATGTATTTGGTTTTCTGCAAATTAATCTCCAACCCCCTATTTGTGCAGAAAAGATGGAAAGTGTCTTTCGTAATATGCATTACATGTACGATATAACACACACACACACACACACGATAATCTCGCATAGGGACATTCTGCATACCCTTTAAACATGGCTACGTTTTATCAGAATGAGAATGGTGTTGAACTCTGGGGTTATCGGGATGTTGCTAAGGTGCAGGAGGAGAGTCGATTCTGCTGGCGTTCGCTCGACCTCCCCCATCGACACCGCACCTTTTTTTTTAACATGAGGAATTGGGCCTGGGCCATGCACCCGATTGAATTAAGATCACACCATTATTGGCCTTGGTCTCTCTCTGAACTAACAAACATACAACCCCCAATCAGGAGATCATCTTAGATTGTATGAATTGGCTGAAGGGCATTTCTATTCCTTGGCTAAACTATGTGCAATCCTCCTTCAAAGCCACAGGTTGCAATAAACTGTATACATCTCCGACTCTCTGACTAAAGCAGACATTTTCAGAGTCAAAAAGCTTTTTATCAGCCATTGGGTGACATCTATGGAGCAAGAGGAACTGAGGGAACCTTTGCTGCGTGAGCCTGTATCTGACCTGGGTTCTGAGCCCTTGCGATAGAGCTGTCTTAGCCACATTTCGGCTTGGAACCATTAGATCCCTGCTTTGCTTTCCTGTGGGCCAATATGATAAAGCATCCATGTTAGTTTGCTCGTGCGAAAGACCTCTGTACAAACCCTGGAACATTTAGATTTTTTAATGTAAATATTATGATTTTCAAGCTAAAAAGTTTTAAAAAAACAGTTTTTGAGCTATATGGTATCTGCCAATGCAAGCCCACTTTGTATTTCTTGGGTGTGCTCTCAAATCCTCTGGTTTATTTTTATGTAGGGAATTTCTTGAAGTCATCTTTATGTAAACGACATATACTGTCTGTCTGATATTTCTCTTTTTAGTGTTTCGATTTTTAAGCATATGTATGTTTTTAATCACAAGCGATATTGACTATTGTATGTAAAGCTCTTATAATTGTTTTTAAATAATCGAATAAAGCCTCTTTTGATTAGAATGAGAACGGTCTCACTGTGCACTGAAAATGATCTTAGAATACTGGAAATATTTGCAAGGGCAAAGGTAAACGGAGACTTTAGAAACCCTTTCAAATGGTAAGAATTAGGAGGTTCCCCAGACTTCGGTGATGAATTAGAAATTTCTCATACCTCTAATATGGACATTACATTTAGGAAAAAAGGACATCTAAAGGCATAGTTATAACATTACATAGCATGATATTCACTTACTTAAGTGGAAAGAACCGTGGAGGTGTGTTTAGATAGAGGGTATTCATAAGAGATATGTTTAGATAGAGGGGATTCAAAATCCCACTTAGCCACCAGTTTCAGAGATAGAGATATACACATGGCATAATTCATGGCACCCTTATATATAATTCATGGTACCCTTATATATATTTACATACATATATTCGGAGATAAACACAGCGAATACTGTATTGTGGTTAGGACCATTGCCCCATTGACTTTTGAAAGGCATTTCCCCTGCTCTACCTGAGAAATGGTAATAACACTGCTGCAAATCCAAATATACTAAATAATATTGTGTATGCCACGGTGTTATCTATGGGTAGTAGTTGTAAACAACGGTATTCAAACAGAATCCTGATCCATGAGGTTAAACCCATTCATTGAAATAAAATCACATTGAGTAGGCTTTATAATTATTGCAGAGTTGTCTTCCTCTACATATTCGTTGTAACACTCAGTCTGTGAGGCAGTATGTACTGTGTTCTCTCAGTTAGACTTTACTATGGTATTAACCATGCCAGAGCAACCCACAGGTCTCCCAAATCTTTGCGTGACTCGATCCTAAGCAACTTGACCAGACCCTAGACCCTAGACCCTAGACCCTTGGCACAAAACCATCTCTACCACCCTGTAGGGCTGTAGGTGGCACACCCTGGGCAGAAGCAACCAGTCTCTTGATAACTGGAATCTTCTGCAGCTGACGCCTGGGGTAAAAGAACAATCCAGAAATACATGGACTGATCTGATATGCACTCCTGCTGCACTCAGAACGGGTCAACTATAGAGTATCAGCAAGGGCACCAGGAGGGAGATCCAGCACTTTGTGGATCTCATATCTGCTGGGCTGCACTCTCAGACAACCTTTATTTATAGCCTAACACATCGCCCGACGTCAGGGTTTAGGAGTGTGTATGTTATAAGGTAAGTGCTGGTGGCACACTAAATTCTCCACCAAAATAGAAATACAAAAATAGTAGAAGACGAGTACTTTGCTGCTCTCAGTTCTTAGTTCTGGTCACCAGGCATCCTCATGTAGCCCTGCCCTTGACTTAGCCACGGATTCAACAGAGATGTTAAGGGCCTTCACTTCACCCAGGAGGAGTCGTTGGTCACTTTGCTTGAGGTTTCTGGCGGTAGGGATCTAGTCGGGGCCTCTTTTAGCCAGGACGGCTGGGGACCAGTTCCCAGTGACAGGGCAGTCCCTTATCCGAGTCGCTCATGTGTGGGTCTGGCTCTTGCTCAAAGCACCCAGTCAGTTCTTTTTTTTTAAACGACTAATTTCTGGTAAATACTTCTCTCTTCCTTTGGGTAGTGACCAAAGTCCCCTTTCAGTCTGTCACAGTTCACCATTACTACTCAAACGGTAATTTTAATTTATTGCGTGTGTGGCGGTTTTTAATCAACACGTGTCCTCCTATTGTGTGTCATTCTTTTTAGCTCCTCTTGCCCTGCTGGCAGCTGCATTATTTCTCTGCCTTTGTTGACTGGGTACAATGGTTTTATCTAGTCTTTACAATTCGTTCCACTTCCACGTTTGTCCGAAGCCACCTTGGGGGGTGATTTTCTGGTGATGTATGACCAGGGGCTTGATACATTTCTGAAACACAGTTCCTTGAAATGGCAGACCATTGTCTGTCTTGGTGGTGGGTATCCCAAAGGTTCCTATGACTTTTTCTAACTTTGGAAGTACGTTTTCAAAAGCTGTCTATGGAACTACTTACACCACTGGCAATTTTGTGTATGCGTCTGTTATTTCCAGCAGGTGTTTTCCTGCTGGTAGCAACCCAAATTCTGCACTGATATCCTACTATGACTCCATGAACCCTTCCTCTGAGATCGTAAGAGTTGGACGTTCTGGTGTTCCAGTGGCCTAGCACCACCAGCACTCCTAGTCTACTTGGTCCACCAGAAAATACATGCCCAGGAGTCAGACCTCGGAGGGGGACTGCAGCGAGACCGGTCACATCTCAAATCAGACAGGCATTTACATACCCATAGCCATATAGCTGATTCAGCAGAAAGACCCAATGCAAGCTCAAATTATTGTGCTAGAGAAAATACCATTATCTGGCTGTATTTATTACACCTCATAAACATGACACATTTCAATTTTCATATAAAGTTACAATATGTACAGTACAGCACTGAGATTATCACATGACATAACTAATACAGTAAACTTCCTAGCAAATACTCCACAGCTAATACACAAAATTTCATAGCAAATACTCCAAAGGAGTCATGGTTGACCACCCCTCAGGCCTTTGTGGCATCGACTGATTCAATTGACTTGCTGGTCCCTCCATAAGTCGTCCTCTACAAGGCGAACTCACCTCCCCCCTCAAGACAGAGGGAGCTTGGGCTAGCATAACAGCTGGTTCCCCCAAACAACCCTACCACAGCCACCCAATGCAGGGATTCTCCCTGGTACCCATTGCGAGATGGGCCTTGGCAAATAGGCCATAGCTTGGTCCCCTGGCTCAGCCACCATCCCCCAATATCTCCAGGGCCGTGTAATGGAGTACTCTGGCTGGCTGTGGACAATCTATGTAGCAGGCGTCCCCAGCCTTCCAGTAGAGACCGTGATACCCCTGCTTGAGCTAAAGGCTTACAAATCCAATTCCATCTTGAATTCGCCTGCACTTCCAGGTTGTCTACCCGTTTTGTGGCCAAACATGACTCCTCCCCTGCCCCTACCCACTACCAACGATGATCAAAGGCACCCACCAAGCGCACCTAATACAGAGATGGAGGGTGGGGAAAAGAAGAACTCTGGTGCTTGAAAAAGGGAAGGGCATTGGCAGTAGATAGGGGCAACCAGGCAGCGATGTGTACTCAGGTAACGTTGCCCATTATTTAACCTTCCTGCCACCCCTGACGATTGCCCAGGCGACCCCACTGGTCATGTGGCAACCAATGGTTGATCGCTGGGCAGACTGTGAAATTCAAAACGCGGCCACCGTTGGCCACTGAACCTGACCGGTCCCATAAGGCCCACACCTGTCTTCAGTGCCTGCGATCTAGTGCCTTGGATCCTTGCCCTCTCAATCTGGTTTTGGTCTTTGGTGCCCCTTGGTGTGCTACATGAGTCAGGTGGTGTCAAATAGTTGAGGGCTTCAAAAACCAAAGGAGAGAGTCAGGACAATGAGTGTGCCCTCCTTGTCCCAATGTAATACTCAAAAAACAACAGAGACGGGCCACTAGAGAGTGACTAGTTAACCTGAATAGTGTCTGACACCACAGGAATTGTTTAAAAGAACCCTCACACACCAACCTGGTTGGTGTCATGCTTCATCTTCGGGTTCCCAGTCGGGTAGCCGAGTGCTACCCAACTGTGCTTCGACACCTGAGTACAGTGGAGCAGGTTTTTTGGTTTTTGTGTGATGAGATTGTTAGTGTAGTGACATTAAAAATACCTCTGGGAAACTCACCATTCAATGTTTTATTCCCAGTGGCCCAGGGTATGTTTAAAACAAGGTGAAAATGGATAATATGTCAGAAACGCAAATAAGTTTCTGGATTATCCTTAGGTCGACATGTTTCAGCTCTTCAAAAAAATTAGTGGAGCTTTCTTCAGGACCTCACTATATGGTGATTAAT
Organism: Calotriton arnoldi; assembly: GCA_963921515.1. Taxonomy (NCBI): domain Eukaryota; kingdom Metazoa; phylum Chordata; class Amphibia; order Caudata; family Salamandridae; genus Calotriton; species Calotriton arnoldi. Next base: position 7,814 of record CAWUFW010024166.1, read on the forward strand.
GTGAAAAAGTGAGTGGTAAAAATTAAACCACATGTATAACGCATTTTTACACACTCGCTACGGAGTGTTTATCATGCGGGATGGACTAACCATGAGTAACGGTCCATCAGTAGTAAAATTCCTGTGGGGAGAGAAATAACAAGACAAAACGACATGTAACATATAAAAGCACTCGTTTGTTGGTTGTTGATTATTGTCACTTCCATACTATTCTTCCCCAAGTGGCGAAATAAACATTCAGTGTCACTCATACGTGGGAAACCATTCATACGAACAATAGTTCAGGTAATATAATTAAAAACAGTGCATGCTCGCGATGTTTGTGGGCATGCTTGCGGTGTGGGCAGGTCATATGTTCATGCTGCACCGATTGTCAATTGCCGCAGTGAACAAGCGATATATATTCGCTAAATAACCTAGCATGCTTGTGGTCAGAATCGGTGAGCATGCTGAAGTAAAGCGCTCAAAAAGAGCGTCGCTAAGCTTGGTAGCATGCTGTAAAATCGTCCTAAATGAACGTGAGACAAAAATGCCGTAATGCTAGAATTTTAAGCAAACGACCTGCGCGTTACGCAACCATAGTTGCATAGTATTTACGTAAATCATGGTATTTCCATGGCCATACGTGTCCAGGGCGGGAGGAGCTCCTACTAGGTACTCTAAAGGAAAGGTTAAACAAGCATTGGCATAGCCAATAGGTCTCGCCTTTGGGACCTTATAAGTGTTTAGCCATGCAACAATTGTGCTGCATAACTGACACCTGGTTAAACACATATACGGTCCCAAAGGCGAGACCTATTAGCCAATAGGTCTCGCCTTTGGGGCCTTATAAGTGTTTAGGCAGAGCTATTGGTTTTGCCAATGTTTTTAAGAGCATTGTGGCTGCTGTGCATCATGTTGAAAAGTTATAATAAAAAAGACTTATAAGCATTTTTGTTACTTTATATATAACTAAGACGACATTATGTACAACTGAATGACCCAATTAAAAAAGAATAAACATTAACCCTGGGCAAAGCACTACGCTACGCTCGCGTAGTTTGCGAAGTTTGCGCTACTTCGCACAACGCGAATTGCACGTAGCACAGTGCAAACACGCGAAGCGTAGCGTAGCGTAGTGCAGCGGTCATTTTTTGCTTGCTCGCGGTCCTCAACGTCAAGTTGGCGACCGCGAGCAAGCAAAATGACATCCCGGCGAGATTCTCAACGCAGGGAGGTCAGGTTTCTCATTGCGAGTGGTCGCGTATGCTCGCGACCGCTCGCGATGAGAAACTACCAGTCCGCGTTGAAAAAGCTGCCGCTCGAGTAAAAATCTACTCGAGCGGCAGTAAAAGACAGCTCGCACTGTGCAAGATGCCGTTTTCAATGATTGCACAGTGCGGACAAGCATCCGGCACTGTGCAATCATTGCGAACAGTGCACTACGCAGTTCGCGTAGTGCTACGCGTAGTTCACGTAGTGCGAACTGCACTTTGCGTAGCTTCGCGTAGCGCTACTTCGCGAACTACGCCCAGGCTTAATAAACATAAGAAAGGTCTTGTCGTTTATTTTGTCGTTGCAAAGTTGGCAACTTCTTCCTGCCTATTCTAATGTTGAGGTGGTGCTTAGTGATGCTGAGGTGGTGTTGAGTGATGTTGAGGTGGTGCTTAGTGATGCTGTGGTGGTGCTGAGTGGTGTTGAGGTGGTGCTTAGTGATGCTGAGGTGGTGCTGAGTGGTGGTGTGGTGGTGCTGTGGTGATGCTGAGTGATGCTGTGGTGGTGCTGAGTGGTGCTGTGGTGGTGCTGTGTTGCTGTGTTGGTGCTGTGATGCTGTGGTGGTGCTTAGTGATGCTGTTGTGGTGCTTAGTGGTGCTGAGTGGTGGTGTGGTGGTGCTGAGTGGGGCTGTGGTGATGCTGTGGTGGTGCTGAGTGGTGCTGTGGTGGTGCTGAGTGATGCTGTGGTGGTGCTGTGCTGGTGCTGAGTGATGCTGTGGTGGTGGTGTAGTGGTGCTGAGTGATGCTGTGGTGATGCTGAGTAATGCTGTGGTAGTGCTGAGTGATGCTGTGGTAGTGCTGAGTGATGCTGTGGTGGTGCTGAGTGATGCTGTGGTGGTGCTTAGTGATGCTGTTGTGGTACTGAGTGATGCTGTTGTGGTGCTGAGTGATGCTGTTGTGGTGCTGAGTGATGCTGTGGTGGTGCTGAGTGGTGCTGTTGTGGTGCTGAGTGATGCTGTGGTGATGCTGAGTGATGCTGTGGTGGTGCTGAGTGGTGCTGTGGTGGTGCTGAGTGGTGCTGTGGTGGTGCTGTGGTGGTGCTGAGTGATGCTGTGGTGGCGCTGAGTGGTGCTGTGGTGGTGCTGAGTGATGCTGTGGTGGTGCTGAGTGATGCTGTGGTTGTGCTGAGTGATGCTGTGGTTGTGCAGAGTGATGCTGTGGTGGTGCAGAGTGATGCTGTGGTGGTGCAGAGTGATGCTGTGGTGGTGCAGAGTGATGCTGTGGTGGTGCAGAGTGATGCTGTGGTGGTGCAGAGTGATGCTGTGGCGGTGCAGAGTGATGCTGTGGTGCTGCTGAGTAATGCTGTGGTGGTGCTGAGTGGTGTTGTGGTGGTGCTTAGTGATGCTGTGGTGGTGCCGAGTGATGCTGTGGTGGTGCCGAGTGATGTAATGGTGGTGCTGTGGTTGTGCTGTGGTGGTGCTGAGTGGTGCTGTTGTGGTGCTGAGTGATGCTGTGGTTGTGCTGTGCTGAGTGATGCTGTGGTGGTGCTGAGTGGTGGTGTGGTGGTGCTGAGTGATGCTGTGGTGATGCTGAGTGATGCTGTGGTGGTGCTGAGTGGTGCTGTGGTGGTGCTGAGTGGTGGTGTGGTGGTGCTGAGTGATGCTGTGGTGATGCTGAGTGATGCTGTGGTGGTGCTGAGTGGTGCTGTGGTGGTGCTGAGTAGTGCTGTGGTAGTGCTGAGTGGTGCTGTGGTGGTGCTGAGTGGTGCTGTGGTGGTGCTGAGTGATGCTGTGGTGGTGCTGAGTGATGCTGTGGTGATGCTGAGTGATGCTGTGGTGGTGCTGAGTGGTGCTGTGGTGGCGCTGAGTGGTGCTGTGGTGGTGCTGAGTGGTGCTGTTGTGGTGCTGTTGTGGTGCTGTGGTGGTGCTGTGGTGGTGCTGAGTGGTGCTGTGGTGGTGCTGAGTGGTGCTGTGGTGGTGCTGAGTGGTGCTGTGGTGGTGCTGAGTGGTGCTGTGGTGGTGCTGAGTGATGCTGTGGTGGTGCTGAGTGATGCTGTGGTGGTGCTGAGTGGTGCTGTTGTGGTGCTGAGTGGTGCTGTGGTGGTGCTGAGTGGTGCTGTGGTGGTGCTGAGTGATGCTGTGGTTGTGCTAAGTGATGCTGTGGTGATGCTGAGTGATGCTGTGGTGGTGCTGAGTGGTGCTGTGGTGGTGCTGAGTGATGCTGTGGTGGTGCTGAGTGGTGCTGTTGTGGTGCTGTGGTGGTGCTGTGGTGGTGCTGTGGTGGTGCTGTGGTGGTGCTGAGTGGTGCTGTGGTGGTGCTGAGTGGTGCTGTGGTGGTGCTGAGTGATGCTGTGGTGGTGCTGAGTGATGCTGTGGTGGTGCTGAGTGATGCTGTGGTGATGCTGAGTGATGCTGTGGTGATGCTGAGTGATGTTGTGGTGGTGTTGAGTGGTGCTGTGGTGGTGCTGAGTGATGCTGTGGTGGTGCTGAGAGATGCTGTGGTGGTGCTGAATGGTGGTGCTGAGTGATGCTGTGGTGGTGCTGAGTGGTGTTGTGTTGGTGCTGAGTGATGCTGTGCTGGCTCTGATTGATGCTGTGGTTGCGCTGAGTGATGCTGTGTTGTTGCCGAGTGAGAGATAGAGTGAAGATATAGTGCCCAATTAGAGAGGGTGGTGAGAGAGAAAGAGAGAGAGAAAGTGTGTACATAGAATAAAGAGTGGAACGGGATAGAGAGAAAGAAGGGGAGAGAGAGTGAATGAAGGAGTTTGAAAGAGAAACAGATAAAGGGGTGAGAGAGAATGAAAGGCTAAAAAAAAAGATAGAGAGGGGAGAGTTAATTAAGTAGAGAGAGAAATTAGAGAGGGGAGAAGGAGAGAGACAATAAGAGTGGGGGTGTGGAGTTTAAATAGAGTGAAGAAGTGACGCGGAAAAAGTAACCTTAAATATAGCTTTGTGCTTTGCGCGAATAAATATAAAAAAAAAAAAACAGTGAGAGACAAAAATACTGGTAATTAGGCTGTGACTCCCAATATAAAACAAATAGCGATATAAGGTGAAATCAACCCACCGAAGCAATATTTCTAACTAGACAAAAAAAGCTTGCATTTCAATGCTAATCGCTGTTGTTTTTCATGTGACTGTAGTCCAGGGCCCTCAGTTGGTAATGTGAGCTGCTGCTGCGATTGAAACATCAGAGTCCAGAGAGTTAATGAGCCATGACGAGGAAATGAGGAAGAGATAGGAAACAACAGATGGCAGCTGCGCGTGCACGCCATCGTGAACTCAAGCTGGTCGCCAGCCGAAAGCCAGTGTTTGCACTTCCAAAACCCGCTTACTAAAACTCTCGGCCAGACCAGCGCAAGCGCTGGTGCAGGCCGAGACCTAAAAAGCATCGATGAGCAAATTGTCTGGAGCAGGAGTGAAAAGATAGCTGGATGGGCCACTATTGGGATCTGTAAGGAAAGGTCTTACTTGGTCTCGGTGCTCCCCCACGTCTCAACCTACTGCGGCGTCCACTGGAACAAGATGATCTCGAGGGACTGGGAGACGCAGATATAAGAGCAGAGGCTGGGCGGGAGCGCGGGTAGTTAAATGATGACACCTGCGCGCAATAAGCGCAATTTGGCAATCTTGAAGGGATTCAGGCACCTCTAGAGTGCACGGAGGCGTCATACTGGTAGCGACAAACGTGCTCACTAATTTATCACACAGCACTTGATAATCTCACCCAGCATAGCGGCACGTTATCTATTCTGCGTTTAATTTCTAGTTTTATTGGCACCCTACCGGTTGGACACTCTCCTTGTGCTATGGGCTTTAATTTCTCTATTTAATTTCTCTATTTATAGGCAGCATACACCACTAGTGCCCAGCCATCCGCCACGTGACAGTGGTCAGCTTTCCAGTCTTCACGTAGTGATTTGTGCTTTGACGTGATGCACGTCTTTTACGTGCACTGACATTCCCGACGGCTCCTGCTCGCCACGAGCGATACGCCCAGTACAGGTTAGCGCTGTAGCTTATTGCGCGCAGGTGTCATCATTTAACTACCCGCGCTCCTGCCCAGCCTCTGCTCTTATATCTGCGTCTCCCAGTCCCTCGAGATCATCTCGTTCCAGTGGACGCCGCAGTAGGTTGAGACGTGGGGGAGCACCGAGACCTAGTAAGACCTTTCCTTACAGATCCCAATAGTGGCCCATCCAGCTATCTTTTCACTCCTGCTCCAGACAATTTGCTCATCAATGCTTTTTTAACCTTTCCTTTAGAGTACCTAGTAGGAGCTCCTCCCGCCCTGGACACGTATGGCCATGGAAATACCATGATTTACGTAAATACTATGCAACTATGGTTCACGGGTAACGCGCAGGTCGTTTGCTTAAAATTCTAGCATTACGGCATTTTTGTCTCACGTTCATTTAGGACGATTTTACAGCACGCTACCAAGCTTAGCGCGACGCTCTTTTTGAGTGCTTTACTTCAGCATGCTCATCGATTCTGACCACAAGCATGCTAGGTTATTTAGCGAATATATATCGCTTGTTCACTGCGGCAATTGACAATCGGTGCAGCATGAACATATGACCTGCCCACACCGCAAGCATGCCCACAAACATCGCGAGCATGCACTGTTTTTAATTATATTACCTGAACTATTGTTCGTATGAATGGTTTCCCACGTATGAGTGACACTGAATGTTTATTTCGCCACTTGGGGAAGAATAGTATGGAAGTGACAATAATCAACAACCAACAAACGAGTGCTTTTATATGTTACATGTCGTTTTGTCTTGTTATTTCTCTCCCCACAGGAATTTTACTACTGATGGACCGTTACTCATGGTTAGTCCATCCCCGCATGATAAACACGCCGTAGCGAGTGTGTAAAAATGCGTTATACATGTGGTTTAATTTTTACCACTCACTTTTTCACATTAATCACCATATAGTGAGGTCCTGAAGAAAGCTCCACTAATTTTTTTGAAGAGCTGAAACATGTCGACCTAAGGATAATTCAGAAACTTATTTGCGTTTCTGACATATTATCCATTTTCACCTTGCTTTAAACATACCCTGGGCCACTGGGAATAAAACATTGAATAGTGAGTTTCCCAGAGGTATTTTTAATGTCACTACACTAACAATCTCATCACACAAAAACCAAAAAACCTGCTCCACTGTAATCAGGTGTCGAAGCACAGTTGGGTAGCACTCGGCTACCCGACTGGGAACCCGATGATGAAGCATGACACCAACCAGGTTGGTGTGTGAGGGTTCTTTTAAACAATTCCTGTGGTGTCAGACACTATTCAGGTTAACTAGTCACTCTCTAGTGGCCCGTCTCTGTTGTTTTTTTTAAATAGATGAGGGCACCACAGTCTGATTGCCGGGAAGCAGTATGCCCCCTTCTGGGGTGCTGAGTTCGCTGCGAACGTTCCATAGCATCTGCAGATAAATCTGGCTTGTTTTGTCTCTATTCTGAGAATCCAAGGGGAACAACTTGCATAAGGTTTTCTGTGGCCATTGCTTTATCCTTGTGCCCCTCCCTTTTACAATTCGTGGAGCTAGGTGTGGTGCTAAGTCAGTAAAGCGGAGTAGAGGTGGTTTGTGGTCCATAGCTGTCGTGAAGTGAAGCTCATATAAGTATACATTAACATGGATACTACCCTACCTGATGGCCAGTGGGTCTTTCTCAGTTTGGGTGTATCTTCGCTCTATCGCTTTGAATGCAGTGGGTTTCATTTCACCCTGTCCTTGCTCTTGGAGGCTCCCAACCGTACTGGACTGGCATCAATGATGAGTTCAGACTCCTTTGTTCCATCAAAGTAGCCCATGGTTGTGTCATGTAGGATGGAGTCTTTGATGGATTAAAATGATTGCTGCTTCACGTCCCCCATATTGCCGCCCTGCATACCCATTTGTCAGTAGTGACAAAGTCACCAAGATAGTCAAAATGTGGATAAACCTCCTACATTAAGTCCCCATACCCAGGTAGGTCCACACCTCTGCTGCGTTTTGGGGTGAAGTGGTGTCCCATATGCTCGACACCGTCTGTGGTTCCACCTTGACCATTGCACCAGAGAAGATGTACCTATAGAACAATGCTTCAGTTTTTTCGAAATTTGGATGTTGTAGTGTCAGTCCAAAATACGTCACTCAAGGTCACCCTTAAGGGCTTTTGGTGTTTGTGAAAGTTGTTTAAGTAGATCAATATGTCAACAATGAGATTTAACACACCTTCAAGGCAAGTCAGAGTGTCCTTTATGACATTTTGGAAACTTCAGCTGCATGCTATGGCCCGGAAAAACTCCAGTAAAATCCTTAGTGGGAATTCTGTGACATACCTTGAAAATTACACGTTATTGCATAAAATCGTGTGTGTCACCTCAGACACAAAAATGCCGCAAGGATGCGTTTCACGCAAATAAAGTTTGAAATGGCATGACGTGTGATGCACACAAGTGATCATTTTGAATAAGGCAAACTCCACACTTCAGTCTGCTCCTTCCTGCCTGTTTCCTAGTTATTTCTTGCTCATTGCAGTCCATATAGACTCTCTACCTGCCTACCGCTCCCATTTCTCCTATTTTATTTTCACTTTTTGTCTACTTTCCCCTGCTTGTCTGCATTTTGTTTTGTCACTCTCCTCTCCCCACCCAGTCATGGCAGAGGCAGGCCCCATATGGGACACTTGCTCCTAAAGGCACTGCATGGGTATGACCCTGATCAACAGTTGTTTCTGAGGAGGAGAGCGCAGCACTAGTCTATTTTGTGCAGTGCCACCTTCCGTTCATGTTGGCAACAAGTATCAGGCTTAGCAACGGCCATGGCTTTGCCGAGTGAAAGCTGCTTCGGGGGCAATCGCAGTATGGGATGCAACACACAACAGGGACTCACATACTCAGCCTGCAGAATTCTGCACAATTAGTTTGATGCAGAGAGCTAAATATAGCACCCTAATTTGTCCTCGATCAGCTATGGCTTTACAATAGTACTGCCGCTGTCAGTGGCAACAAATCCAATGCTGAGACCTCTGGGTTCAAGTCATTTGTAGACTTTCAAATTGAATTCTTCAAGAAAATTGGCATCATTCTGTATGTGCTTTTTCCGTGGAGAACCTTGAAACTGTTGCATGCCTACAAGAGCCTTGAAAAGCATCAGTAATGATGAGACGGCTGCTAGCCTTTGCTGAACCCCCTTGAAGGTGATCCAGTGTACAGTGATGCACATGTAGTCTGTAGCTTGACAACTGGGTCACTTGTCTGTCAAATGGATCTGATAGAGACATCTAGCTGCAGATTCCTTAACTTTGAATCCTCTCCAGGCGCCAGACTGGAAACTTTTCTTCAGCAGTACCTCGGCGCACCGGGGAGTGGCGTCGCACGACTCTGCGCTGACGTCGATTCCGGATGTGACGTCAGTGGAGTCATATAAGTCCCCTCTGGTGCGTGTGACGTTAGTTCCTTCTTTTCCGTGCTGCAACGTGGATCCAGAACAGCGGTTCCTTGGGCCGTTTTTGCCTCATTCGACGCCCTTTTGGCGTCGGGGGACAGTGTGCCTATGCCTTCAGGTTTTAAAACATGTGAGTCCTGTGCTCGACTGATGTTGGCCACGGACCTTCATTCCATCTGCATGTGGTGCCTGGGGGAGCACCACGACTCCGAAGAGTGCGACGCCTGTAAACGTCTGAAGCCTAAGGCCTTGCGGGAGAGGAGGATAAAGCTTCTGATGGCACCGTTCTCCCAGTCTTCTGGGTGCAAGCGACGTCGGTCTCCTTCCTGCTCTGAGGTTCCTGGCCGGGATCAGTCGCAGAGCCGTTCCCGTGGGGGTCGCTCGCCTATGTCGCAAAATCGTAGTGGATCATAAGGGATCGAAGTCACGGGGGCCTTCGGCCCCACTGTGTTGTGACGTAGATTCTGCTGGCTCCTCCTGTTCCTTACCCAGAGGCAATGCCCCCTTTCTCCACCACTCTGCAAACGCACCTCCAAGCGCACTGCTGGTGGGGGGATGAGGTCCCCAGGCCTCCTGAGGGCCTCAGGACTAAAGTGGACTTCTTCCCCCAAGCAGCAGTGCACCAGCAGGTGCATTTGCAGAGTTTTGGGGAAAGGGGGCGTGGGCTCTGACAACCTCTCAGCAATCCAGCGGTGTGGATTTTACTGGAGGTAACAGGAGGGCTAGTTGGCCCCCAAGGACCCTCAAGAGCCAAGGGGACTTCATCCCCCAACTAGTAGTGCACCGGGAGGCATGTTTGCAGAGTGGTATAGAAAGGGGGCGTGGCCTCCTACCAGGTCTTAGCAATCCTGCTGTGTGGGACTTACTGGAGGTAACAGGAGAGGTAGTTGGCCCCCAAGGACATCCTTGAGGGCCAACTACCCCTCCTGTTATCTCCAATAAGTCCCACACAGTGGGATTGCTAATAGGTCTTTGGAGGCCAGGTCCCGTTCCTTCACCACTCTGCAAACGCAGCTCGTGGTGCGCTACTGGTTGGAGCATGACGCCCACTTTACTGCTGAGAGACCTCCTGTAAGTCCTACACAGCGGGATTTCTGAAAGCTGGTCGGAGGCCCAGCTCCCCTTTCTCCATCACTCTGCAAACGCAACTACTAGTTAAAAAACCTTAGAAAGTCACTGAAAAAAACAAAGAGTACAGGGACGTTATAGTTAGGAATTAGCATTTAAAAAACCTTAGAAATTCACTGAAAAAACCAAACGTTACAGGGACGTTATAGTTAGGAATTAACATTTAAAAAACCTTAGCAACTCACTGAAAAAAACAAAGGTTACAGGGAAATTCAGCAGTTATAGATGGCTGAGCTAAGTATAACTTGGGCCTCCGCAAAGCACTGCTTATATCAAATGACATCACTGATGACATCATCCACAACATTACTAACACCCCTACTCACACCCCTATAGAACTTTTCATACACCCACTCTCACACAACCATTCACAAACCCATTCACAGACCCATACCAGTACTCACACACCCATTCACTGATTCATAGATCTACATACAAATTCACTCACTCACCCATTCATCCACTCATACACCCAATCATTCACTAATACAGCCACTGACATATCCACTCATTCACCCATACAGCCATTCACACACTGAGACAGTCACCCATAGAGCTACTCGCACTCCTACTCCCTCATAGAGTCAATCACACAGCCACTTACTCACCCATACAGTTACATACACATACCCACTTATTTACTCATACAGATACTAACACATACTCTCTCACCTATACAGTCACTGACACATGCACACACTCACCCATACAGCCACTCACATTCACTCACTCACCTATACAGTCACTCATATACCCCATCACTCACATATGCTGTCTTTCACATGCCAAGTTACTCACCTATATACCACTTACAAATCCCCTCACCCACACAGCCATACACACACTCACTCACCCATACATCCCCTCACACACACTCACTAGCCCATATAGCCACTGACTCACCCACTCACACTTCCATACAGACAGTCACACACCCCAACACCCACCCACACAGACAGTCAGACACCCAAACAGGTACTCAGATAACCAACCAATCACCCATACAGCCACTTAGACATCAACTACCAAACTGGTACAAACACTCACTCAACCAGTCACTCACCCATACATTCACTAAGAGACATAATTACTCACCTATACAGTTAGTCATGTACCCTCTGAATCATCCATACAGGCACTCATACACCCACTTATTCACCAATACACCTTGGTATATATATTTAATACTCATAAACATTTTAAAAACACTCAGTCACTGGATGACGTCATCAGTGATGTCATTTGAGATGTCATCAGTGATGTCATCAGTGATGTCACTGACCATGTCATCAGTGATGTAATATGTGAGGTCATAAACAGTGCATTGCGGGGACACGAGTTATAGTTAGCTCAGCTAACTATAACTGCTGAATTTCACTGGTTTTGTACAAGTGAAATCTGACCCTAACTATAACGTCCCTGTAACCTTTGGGTTTTTCAGTGAATTTCTAAGGTTTTTTTAATTTAAATGCGAACTCCTAACTATAATGTCCCTGTAACCTTTGTTTTTTTCAGTGATATATACATATTTATATGTATCCTCCTCTGTATTTGGCAAGTTGATCTCGACCCATATTTATATGTATGTATATATATGAGAGCCTAGTTTGAATTACAGCAAAGTTCAGCTCTGTCTGGTATTCCTTATGTTCCTGTATTCGAACTGGGTATCTTCCTGGGATTTCCAGCAGTTGGACTGTACTTCATTTGACTTACCGGACCAACTGTGGTCATAAGTGTTGCTTTCAACAAGGTGTTCTTCCTTGCGTTTTCTCTTGACAGGAGATTTTGGGCAGTTGGCATTATCTTAATACTGAGTCACCAGGATGGGTTATGGAAGGTGTACCCTTTTCTATTTGTTCTGTTGGTATACACACAGGTATAATGTACCTGTATATTACATCCTCAGATTTTGCTCTGATATATGCAATAACGCAGGATGAGTATTATCTTCTTTTTGGCAATCTGACTATGGGGCGCGGGTTGCTCCTCTAGGAACTATAGTTTTTATCTGTATCTGCAGGTCTTATCCTGTAGCTATGGATGTGTGTATATATGGATATATATATATATATGTATATATATATATATACATATATATATATATATATATATATATATATATATATATATATATATATATATATATATATATATATATATATATATATATATATATATATATATATACTATCTGGCGGTCGCCAGTAGATAGTTATAGTTACAACCTATTATCCATAGGAAATCCGCGACATTCTATTTGAAATAACTCTCTTGCCGGATGACGTATCTTCGCAAAATTTTCAAACTTTGTGGGGCGCTCCGGTCCGCTCCTACCCTGAAAGTCTCGGGGGATTTGTTAAGCGGGGGCCGAGAAAAAGGGGGTCCCAAAACGCGTTTTCCCATGCAATTTTCCATAGGAAACTTTAGACACGGCTACAGCCCGAACTGCTGAACGGAATTACACCAAATTTGGCAAAGAGGTAGTTCTTGGTTCAGAAAGAACCCTTTTTGTTAAATGGTGTAAATCCGTTCAGTAGTTGCTGAGAAAATCAAAAGTAAAAAGATAGATATATCTATGGCCGAGTAGGGTCCGCGCACCCTCCCGATCACGAGCTGCATGCTAATTGGCTGTCAACACTCCAAATCAGGAAGTGTTGGCAGCCATTTTATCCCTCAGTAGAACCGAGGGACAGAAACAAGTGCGCAAAGCGCACAAAGGGAGCAGGTAGAAACACCCTGACCCCCTAGGTCTGCTCAGGGGTCCCACAAGGACCCCCTGGGCAAAAAAACATTTTTTTTAAAAAATCAGCAGGATGCGCGAATCCTGCCGAAAAAAATCGAAGCGCGGTCTCCCGTGCTTCGATGCTACTGGCCCCGGGTGGGCCAAGTCCCGAGGGCATGCTGGGGGGTTAATTTTATGTGTGGGGGCCTCTAAGGGCCCCCAAGCCCCGGGGACCACCACCCCCGGGGCTTTATGTATAATGGTGCGGGAGGGCTCTGAGCCCTCCCGCAGCCGCGGGACCGCCACCTCCCAGGGCTTCTTTTTTTATTTTGAAAAACCTGTGTGGGGGGCTCCAGCCCCCACATGCCCCGGGGACCACCACCTCCCCGGGGCACTAAGAAAAATTACAATGGGGGTCCGTTTTGGACCCCCAAGCCCCGAGGACCACCACCTCCCGGGGCTTTCAAAATGTAAGGAGGGGGCCGCGCGGCCCCTCCTGGAGCCTGTGGTGGCCCTGGGGACCGCCACCCCCAGGGCCGGCTCCTGCAGTGTCCCGGGGTGCCTACCCCCGGGACACTGCTGTTTGCAATGACAGGACGGGAGCCTCGCGGCTCCCGTCCTGTCATAGCAAACTGCTTTGGATATTGGAAGAGAGAGCAGGAAACCTGCTCTCTCTTCCAATATCCAAAGCTGATTGCTTTCCACATGGGGAGCAGCATGTTAGCTGCTCCCCATGTGTAAAGCAATGCCGGCTCCCGTAGGACACGGGGAGCCAGCGGGACTGTGGGGGATTTGGGGACCCCCACAGTCCCCAACGAGAGGCCAGGCCCCGGGGATGGGGTCCCCGGGGCCATAAGTGGCACGGAGGGGGGCCACGCAGCCCCCTCCCAAAGGTAAAAAAAGTTTAAAAAAAAAAAAAAAAGTGCAAGGCCGGACCCGGGGATGGGGTCCCCGGGGCCTTAAATGGCCCTGAGGAGGGGGCCACGCAGCCCCCTCCAAATAAAAAAAGAGGCCATGCCCCGGGGGATGGGGTCCCCGGGGCCAATACAGGCCCAGGGAAGGGGGCCACGCGGCCCCTTCCCGTTTTTTAAAAACATTATAATAAAAAAAAAAGGGGTAAGGCCCTGGGGATGGGGTCCCCAGGGCCTAAAAATAGGAAAAAGGAAGGGGGCCACACAGCCCCCTTCAGGGAAAAAAACCGATCGGGCCCGCAGGCCCCGCCCCTTCCTTCACCCTGGCGCGTTTGCAGAGGGGAGCAGACCCCCTTGAATACTGGGGTCCCTGGGGGCCAACTAGCCCACCAGGAACCTCCAGTATGCGCCAGAGGGCTGCCTTGCAGAAAGGTGTACAGAGGCCACGCCCCTTTTACACCTCTCTGCAACGCAGCTCTGTGGCGCTTTTGGAGGTATATGGTGGGCTAGTTGCACCCCAGGGACCCTCAGGATTCAAGGGAGTTAATCCCCCGACTTAAAACGCGCCACGGGGCGCGTTTGCACAGTGGTGAAGGGAGGGCGGGGCTTCAGGTGACATGTGCAAACAGGCCCCGTGGCGCGTTTTAAGATGGGGAATTAAATCCCCTTCAATCCTGAGGGTCCCTGAGGCCAACTAGCCCAACAGGTACGTCCAGAAAGCGCCACAGAGCTGCGTTGCAGAGAGGTGTAAAAGGGGTGTGGCCTCTGTACATGTCTCTGCAACGCAGCCCTGGCGCATACTGGAGGTTCCTGGTGGGCTAGTTGGTCCGTAGGGACCCTCATGATTCAAGGGGACTTAATCCCCAACTTAAAGCGCGCCACGGGCGCGTTTGCACAGATGTCACCTCAGGCCCCGCCCCTCCCTTCACCATTGTGCAAATATTCCTCTAAAATCAGCCGAAATACGAATTCTGATTTACTCACCTGTTATCAGGAGAGACCTCAGTGCTGCATCTTTCAGCCCAGTACTAATCCTGAAAAGTAATTTTAACCGTACTTACCAGTAACTTGAATTTCCTTCCATAGGCTAACATTGACTGGTTTCACTTGGAAATTCTTCTAAGTGTGGAGTTTTGGAACTTTAAAATATTCCTCTAAAATCAGCCGAAATACGAATTCCGATTTACTCACCTGTTATCAGGAGAGACCTCAGTGCTGCATCTTTCAGCCCAGTACTGATCCTCAAAAGTAATTTTAACCGTACTTACCAGTAACTTGAATTTCCTTCCATAGGATATCATTGCCTGCTTTTCGCTGAAAAAGTTTCTAAGTGTTGATTTTTGAAACATACAAATATTCCTCTAAAATCAGCCGAAATACGAATTTCGATTTACTCACCTGTTATCAGGAGAGACCTCAGTGCTGCATCTTTCAGCCCAGTACTGGTCCTGAAAAGTAATTTTAACCGTACTTACCAGTAACTTGAATTTCCTTCCATAGGATATCATTGCCTGCTTTTCGCTGAAAAAGTTTCTAAGTGTTGATTTTTGAAACATACAAATATTCCTCTAAAATCAGCCGAAATACGAATTTCGATTTACTCACCTGTTATCAGGAGAGACCTCAGTGCTGCATCTTTCAGCCCAGTACTGGTCCTGAAAAGTAATTTTAACCGTACTTACCAGTAACATATTTTCTTCCATAGGAATCCATTGTCTGGTTTTCAGCAGAAAAGTTTCAAAGTGTCGATTTTCACAAACTACAAATATTCCTTAAAAATCGCCTGTATGACTTAAACGCATTCTTTCAACTGTTTACAGGAGATGCACCAGTGCTGGATCCAGGATCCAACACTGAGTAAGAAAAAAGTAACGATAACAGTTTTTACCTGCTAAGTGAATTTCCTTCCATAGGATAACATTGGTGATTCTATGAGAAAAAGTTTCTAAGTGTCAACTTTTAAAATACAATAATATTCCTTAAAAATCACGACTGTAACCAAAACGCTTTTACTCAACTGTTTACAGGAGATGTACCAGGACTGAATCTAGGATCCAGTCCTGTGGTTAGAAAAAGTAATCCATAAAGTAACTAATTGCATTTAACTAGAAATTCACATTGAGCTGAATGTTGCATTGTGTTTGAAAATGTGGTGCACATTGCAACAACTGTAACTACTGTACTTAAAAGTCTATTGCCTATGTGCAAAGTATTTAAACTAAAGTAATTCATTCTGAGAAAGTATTTTTTGTAATGTAATGTATAATGTAATTACAATGTAATTTAAAAAATAAAATATGTAAAAAAAAATTCTAAAAATGTAATAAATCAGTATGAAAAAAATTAATATAACAATTAATACATTTAAAAATTGTCATTTACAAAACCTTTGAAATTCACTGAAAAAACCGTAGGTTTCAGACATGTTATAGTTAGGAATTAGCATTTAAAAACCTTTGAAATTCACTGAAAAAACCATAGGTTTCAGATAAGTTATAGTTAGGAATTAGCATTTAAAAAACCTTTGAAATTCACTGAAAAAACCATAGGTTTTAGGGACAGTTATAGTTAGTTGGACATTGCACTCGTACAAAACCTGTGAAATTCCCCCGTTATAGTTAGCTCAGCTAACTATAACTCTCGCCCCCGCAATGCACTGCTGATGACGTCACATATTACATCACTCATGACATGGTCAGTGACATCACTGATGACATCACTGATGACATCATCCAGAGACTGGGTGATTTTTAAAGAATGTTATATATAGATACACAAAGGTGTATTGAAGAAGGAGTGGGTGTATGAGTGTCGGAATGGATGATTTAGTGGGTGCGTGACTGACTGTATAAGTGAGTGATTAAATGTGTCAGTGAATGCATGAGTGAATGACTAATCTGTGTGAATGTCAGTATCAGTCTGTCAGTTGCTGTGTAAGTTGCTGCATGAGTTGGTGAGTAGCTACATGAGTGTCTATATGGGTTAATGATTGGTTGTCTGAGTACCTGTATGGGTGCCTAAGTGTCTGTGTGGGTGGGTGGGGGGGTGTAACTCCCTACATGGATGTGTGAGTGGGTTGTTCAGTGGGTGTATGGGTTCATGAGTACGTCTACAAGGGGCTGTGTGGGTAAGTGGGTAAGTGAGTGTGCGTATGGCTGTGTTGGTGTTGGTGAGTGTATGGATGTCTCAGTGGTATATATGTGAGTAACTACATATGTGAAAGGCAGTGTATGTGAGTGTTGGAGTATATAACTGACTTTATGTGAGAGTGAGTGATTGTGAGAGTGGCTGTATGGATGAGTGTGTGCTTGTGTCAGTGATTGTATAAGAGAGTAAGCATGTGTTAGTATCTGTATGAATAAGTGAGGTGGTGTGTGTATAACTGTAATGGAGAGTAAATGGCAGTGTGATTGAGTCTTTGGGTGACTGACTAGGTGTGTGAGTATCTCTGTGGATGAGTGGCAGTATGTGAGTGTCTGTATGGGTATAAGAGTGCATATATCAGAGGCTGTACTGATCAGTGACTGCGTGTATGAGTGACTGTATCGGTGAGTGAGTGGATGTGTGTAGACCTATGAATCAGTGAGTGGGTATGTACTAACTGGTATTGGTGTGTCTATGGATTCGAGAATGGTAGTCTGTATTTCAGAGTGGGTGTATGAAAGGTTATATTAGGGTGTGAGGAGTTTCATCAGATATTAAGTGGATGATGTCATCAGGGATGTCATCAGTGATGTCATTTGTGATGTCACTGACCATGTCTTGAGTGATGTAATATGTGATGTCATCAGCAGTGCATTGCGGGGGCGTGAGTTATAGTTAACTCACTAACTATAACAACCGCATTTCTCTGGTTTTGTACGAGTGAAATGTCCAACTAACTATAACGGCCCTGAAACCTGTGGTTTCTTCAGTGAATTTCTAAGGTTTTTTAAATGGTAATTTCTAACTATAACGTCCCTGAAACCTATGTTTTTTTCAGTGAATATATATATATACGTACACATATTGTGAGTATGACTGTATATGTATACCCACAGTATGAGCTATGGAGATTTGATCATTGTTGCTCATCGTTTTTGGCAGATTCTTATCTAGATGCCCACTATCTTTCTGTCTCTACCGACTCTATGCGGTGTGGATTCTTGCAGTGCTCTTTTATCTAATGACGTGACTTCTTTTTCAATATATGGACCCTAGTAATTATCCTAGGGTTAATAATGTTTTTTTCCAAGGACAGGTTGGAGTTTTTCTTCAATCTTGTTCTTGTTTTTCTCTTCCCGCTCTTGTGGTGAATACGTTATTATCATACGTATTTCGAGAGCCCCCCTTTCTGGTTCTCGGGACGTTTGCCCCCCAACTATTCTTGCAAAGAAAGAGACTGTATTCACGACATTCGCTATTACCTCTGCACCATCTGTCCATAGACTGCTTCACCCTTTTGGGGTCAGGTATTGTGCTCATGCTATTGACTGTTGCCTTCTGGCACGGTGTCATTCCGCTACCCTTGGGGCGGGGGTTTTCTTTGATCCATACCTTTAGGGTTGTTATCATGACATTGCCTGTTGTCCTCACCACAGTTTTTATAAGGAGCTCTTTCTCTTTTTCATCTAATCCCTGCTCCCGTCTGGTCTGTTACTAATTTCGACCGACTGGCGCTGTCTGAGAATTTTAGTAGAATTAGTTTGCAGACCCTCCTCCGAGTGGGTATAGCCGTGGTATTTGATTCAAAGTTAAGGAATCTGTGGCTAGATGTCTCTATCAGATAGAGAAGTTACTTCCCTTCAGTAACGCCTTATCTGGTAGAGACATAGTCTAGCCACAGATTCCTTAACGTCTTCCATTCTTCCCACACTCTATTTGCAGTCTAGAGGTATTCCTTTTACAAACCTAGCTTATACACAGGAGGCCAGTGTCTCAAGTAGCTAAGTGCTACCTTTTACAACCCAGGTTATTCACCGGTGGTTAGTGTCTCTAATACCTAAGTGCTTAGTCGAACCATTTGATCTTTCCTTATAGACTCTTGTTTGACTATAAAGGTTTAACCCCCTTTCAGCACTGGTTTATTCACCAGTGATCTCCCTTTCATGTAGTTGTGTGGTACACCTACCCTTTGGTCTTATCTTGTAGATCTTGACTTTGTATTGCCATTCCATTCAATTCTGCTTTCTAGTTATTGTTTCAAGGATACATTCATATTTTTTGGCACACTGTTTCCACAGATAGTTTCTATGGTGGCTCTACGTTGTGGCTCGGAAGATTTCACAGAAGAAACTGACTGGAGGGGACTTCTATGACTCCACTGATGTCACATCTGGAGTCGACATCAGCGCGGAGTCGTACAATGACGCCCCCAGGGCGCACGGAGGTACTGCTGAAGAAAAGTTTCCGGATCCAGTCTGGCGCCTGGGGAGAATTCAAAGTTAAGGAATCTGCGGCTAGACTATGTCTCAGATAATGCGTTACCGAAGGTAAGTAACTTGTCCATTAAACCTCGTTCTCCTTCATTGCATCAACAACCAATTCCAACACGTAATAATGCAGTGCTGACATTGCAACAGTTGATAAATGGGTCAGGCTTGTAACTTTCCATTTTGGATAGTGTCTCCCCAAATTTCAGGCATCTCTCCCGTTACACTGAGAAAAAGGAGTAGGTCAATTGCAAACATTTTGGCCAGCTTCCCATTGTATACATGGACCAGCTCATGGGTTCGGTGATATGGTGACTCCTTGCTGAACATTAACCTGATAGTGTGTTAGACCAGGTGTCCGTGGCGTGGTTTTCCCCCTGGCTTTTTGCCTTCAGACCTCCTGTTTTGATTACTTTGTTTTTGCTGGCCTTAAGACGGTGTACACTTTACCACTACTAACTAGTGCTAAAGTACTTGTGCTCTCTCCTTAAAACATGGCAGAAGTGGCACATCCACAATTGGCATATTTAATTCACTCATAAACCCTTGGTGAAGCAGCACTACCTGTTCCCTGGGCCTGTAAATTAAATGCTACTAGTGGGCCTCCAGCACTGATTGTGCTACCCACTTAAGCAGTACTTTAAACATGCCACAGGCCTTCCATTGCACCATGTTTCTGCAGTTTTAAACTGAAATTTTAACCTGGCAAAATAAACATTTTGCCAGGCCCAAACATTCCTTTTTATTACATATGTCACCCCTATTGTAGGCACTGAACAGCTCAGAGGGCAGGTTACAATGTGTTCAAAAAGTAGGACATGTGCTTCTAAGTTTTGCATGTCCTGCTAGTGAAAAACTCTTAAATCCATTTATCACTACTGAAAGGCCTACCTTTCACATGGGATAACATTGGAGTTACCTTATTACACTTAGTAAGCTGTAATTTCCAAATGGGAGCAGGTTACTAGTTCATGTTTGTTGTCTTTGGAATTCAAATGAAAAATCCTAACATGGCGAAGTCGGATTCTAAATTACAGTTTTGAAGATGCCACTTTCGAAAGTTATAACAACAAACAGATGCCGATGCTGACTCTAAATCACAGACACAATAGTTTCAATTATGTGGTCACACAACTTAATTACTGTGATCACCATTTAATTTCTAATGTTATTCATGAGATCCTTTCCAATTTACATACAACTGTCATTGACAGAGGAACAACATCCGCATGAAATAAATCAATTTTACAATCATTGTGTGTCCCACCTCAAATAAACATCAATACATAATCAAGACAGTGAATCATTTTACATAATATCAAAACACAAAATCAAAACATGTAACAAGTCATGTCCCAGTTCTAAATTAAACAGCAACCAAGGGGTACTAAATCAAATACCCTTACCAAGACCCTGTTATTTATGGCTTATAACCTAGGGGTGACAACCCGACCTTTAAATTAATTTAAGGTTTAGACCAGGGATCTAACCATTGAATTATTTCCATGCTCAATTCACTGCCAATATTTTTTCTTTTGCATGGACACACTCCCTAGTTTTCTTAAGCTGCTGACGCATTTCAAACCTAACATCGCTTTGGGGTTCTCCTCAGGACCCAGAACTGTAGATCAATACGTTTTAGTTGCAACAATGGCACCCTGTGTCAGGATTCTTCTTGTCTGTTTCTCTTTAATAGATGTTTGTGTTATATCTAAATGAGAACATTTGTGGTAGCATTTAACCTCGTTCAGTGTGAATCAATTTTTCCTCTTCTTTACTCTTAAACAAGATTTTTTGATTAATTATGGTGCTAGAGCCTCTGCTGCACACCAGCAGTCATTGCCTTACGTCTTGATATAGCCTTACCCTTGAGAAGTACAGGCAGAATTTTAAGGACAGTCAGAACCTGCCCCAGCAATCCTGGGTGGATTGCGTGGACTCCTTTTGCAAGGCACTGGATGATTGGGTGAAGGGCAATGAAGTAAAGGATTATCAGGGGCTGTACAATTTGATTACGAGAGAGAACATGTTCAGCCTTTGTTTTGAAGATCTGCACCAGCACCTTATTGCCAATAAACTCACTGACCCAGGGAGCTTGCTAAGGAGGCAGACCACTGGATCAGTACCAAGGTCCACAGGAAGATATCTGGGGGGGGGGATCATCACAAGGGTGGGCAGGGTCCCCAACAGAAGAAGGAGGGGGGGACAAACATAAAGAAAATGAGTTTTCTAAAGGCTCCCAAACTAGTTTCAAGGAATCGGACTTCCAATCCACGCCTGAGCAGAAGAGATGGTTCCCTAATAGTAAACCCTCAGGGAAGCCCCCCCTAACTGCTATGATTGTCAACAGGTTAGACACAACAACGGGGATGCCAAGTGTCCTAAATGAACACAGCCCCCCACTGGTGGGCAGACACCAGCGTTGGTTAGTGTAGTGCTTGGGTAGGAGAGTGCACTACATAGTGTGGGGTACAGTGTCCCTACCCTACCTGTTACCCTAGTGTCCCTGGGTGATAGAGAGATGGTGCAGTGCAGTGTCGTACTAGGAAATACAGGCAGTGGGTCACCATCAATGGGCTGTGGGTGTAGGCTCTGAGAGACACTGGAGCCTGCATGACAACTGTCAGACTCTTTCAGCCGACAACCATGAGCGTCACTACCCAGTGACTCTGGTTCCCTTTGAGTGGGAGTGGGTCTCAGGTCTCTTGAGAGTAGCTGTGAGTCCGTCCATACCTGTGGAGTGTCTGCTTGGTAGTGACCTAGAGCACACCATCCTGAAGGAAGTGGAGCTCCGGTCGTGCTTGGAGATGCCGGGCCGCCTGAGAGGGTAGTCAGAAGGACCTAGAGCCTGAAAGAATCGCCCAGGTGCCTGCCAAAAAGAAGAAGGACAAGGGGCATGGAAGCTCTCTCCTGAAACTCCCACGGTCCGGCAGTAGGCTGAGCCTGAAGGTGACACCCCGGAACCTTCAGGGGAGGACATTGTCACCCCGGGAAACATACCTGTCCACACCAACTGGCAGCTGGAAGGGGTTCTCACCAAAGAGGAATTCTGCGAGGCCCAGATGGAGTGACCTACTCTTGAGGGCCACAGGACGAGGCCCAGGAGGCTGGTGACACCTTTGAGGAACACCAGATTTACTGGGGGGATGGTCTCCTGTATAGTGAGCCTGGTGCAACACGTTTGTTGGTGATCACCCAGTGCTACAGGGCCTTCCTACTGGAGCTGGCTCATGATGTACCCCTGGCAGCTCATCTAGGGCAGGAACAAGACCTATGAAAGGCTTGTCACCCACTTTTATTAGTCCCTGATGAGGATGGCATCAGATGTGTTCTGCAGATCATGCCCTACCTATCAAGCCAGTGGCAAGACAGGAGGGAAGCTCAAGGCTCCCCTGCAGCAATTCCCTGTTGTTGACACTCCCAATGAATGGGTGGGCATCAACATTGTTGGGCATCTTGACCCCAAGACAGCCCTTGGCAACAGGCTCATCCTGGTCTTGGTGGACCATGCCACCCGGAGGCTATACCTCTGAGGATGGTGACTGTGCCTGCAGTGGCCAGTGCATTGATTGGGATCTTTACCCGCATGGGGTTCCCCAAGGAGGTGGTATCTTACCGTGGTACCAACTTCATGTCAGTGTAGTTGAACTCCATGTGGACGGAGTATAGGGTAACCTACAAGTTCTCCACTCCTGCCATCCCCAAACTAATGGGCTTGTTGAAAGGTTCAACAAGACCCTAAAAGGTGTAATCATGGGCCTGTTAGAGCCCTCGAGGCAGAAGTGCGACGTCCTCCTTCCATGACTTTTGTTTACTTACAGGGAGGTACTGCAGAAGAGGGTTGGCCTCAGCACCTTTGAACTTCTATATGGGCACCCTGTGAGAGGACCTGTCAGTCTGGTAAAGGAGGGCTGGGCGCATCCTTCCAGGAAGACCCGCCAGGATGTGGACAGCTATATTCTGACACTTCATACACAGATGAAGCGCTTCTGGAAGAAAGCTCAAGAGAATCTAGAAGTCAGCAGGCATTCATAAAATGGTGGAGTGACCAGAAGGCCCCACTGGTTGAGTTTCAACCTGGCCACAAAGTGTGGGTGATGGAGCCTGTGGAGTCCAGGGCCCTCCAAGTTCACTGGTCTGGGCCGTATGAGGTGAAAGAGCACAAGAAAGTGAGGTCACCTACCTGATGGACCTCAAGACTCACAGGAACCCTTTAAGGAATTTGCACATCAATCGCCTCAAATCCCACTTTGAGAGGTCTGAGGTAACCATGCTCCTGGTCACGGATGATGGGTTGGAGGAAGAGAGTGAACATTCCCCTGACCTCCTTTCTTCCAAGAAGCAGGATGGGTAAGTGGCGGGTGTCAGCCTCTCCCTCACACTGACCCTAGAACATGGGTACTCACAAACTTTTTTTCGGGGGCCAAACTTTCAGTCTGGCTTGTGGCCGAGGGCCGCACAGATGGGCCTGCGCAATGGGGGTGGGATCACTGGGGGCGGGGCTACAGGGGTAAAAAAAAATCACCCTCTTTTCAAAACATTATTAGACAACGCTGTATTTCGAAATGTGATATATGTATTATGTATCATGTGGACAAGTGTGGCTCAATGGTTAGAGCGGCAGACCCTGATGCAGAGATCTGGCCCGGGACCAGGGTTCAATTCCCGCCTCGGCGGGTCTTGGGCTCAATTTCCTCGGACCTGATAATTCTCGCCTCAGTGCCTATTCTAATCATGGGTCCCACTCTGCAACTCTGGGCAATAGCTTGCTTAATCTCCACAACGGCCCCACCAGCGCTGGGATGCCTGGCTTCACCTTGGGGGTGCCCAGGAGTGGACATCTCACAGGGAATAGCCAGGAAGGGTTCCACAGCGGTATGCGTATAGCGCCAGGACGCCTCTGTTGGGGGCAGCAGTGCGCTTTACAAGTACGAATTTCATTTCATTTCATGTATACCGAATAAATACTGTCAATATTTTTACTGGGATCTGCGTGTTTCTAACCATAGTTTTCCATCTTTGCCTTGTTTTGAGAAGCACCCAGTTCCCTGCTCTTAGGCCCTCAGGTGCGCAGACACTTGGACACACCCTTCATTTGTCTCTCAGAAGACAACTCAAACCACTATGCCTCTTAAACTCGCTCCGAACAACCCTTAATGGCCCTGTGGAGAGTTTACAGTACCAAGCCCCAAGATCATCCAGCAAAACTCAGAAGCTTACATGCAAAGTGCATTGACAGAGATAGGTTTCCTGTGCTCTGTCCAGCACGCTGTGCACACCTAAGCTCATGAAACTTACCACATGCATGTAACCCCAGGCAATACAAGCATCAGTGACACCAGGCTGCCATATTCTTAATGGACATAGACAGTACATGCATAAATGGTCCCATGCTGTAATGTGCATGCATGGGCTCACACAATACATGCATTCATGTACTCAGGCTGTAATGCACATTTACAATCGCACAATGATCGGCATGATGGGCAAGAGACCTGCAACCTTCTCACGCTGCCTTCTCCTGGTCAATGAGCTTGTCCAACAATGCAGCAGAGGTACTGTAGTGTCATCTCTAAAATGGCTATCATCTCAGGTAGGTGCATGTCATTTCATAATAATGCAGGTATCAGGCAGCACGTCTACTACTAATCTTCCCTGAGCCCTACACTCAATGACTCTGCTCATAGGGTCCCTTGTGATCCTATGCATTCACTCTGACCCTGCTCTCTAGCTTGGACCCTACCTTATGACTGTTTCATGCTTGCCATATTTCTCTACTTTACCCCCTCATCCTACCTCTACACACCACTTAGGCATTAATAATTCACCTTTTCCTGACCCGTCCCGCAGCCTGGCACTCGGTCACAACTTTACTCTTCTCCTATTGTTTTACCCTCAATGTACAACACTCATTATACCTCTCCCCCTACCCTTGGTTCTTTCCTTATCTCATAAATGCCTCTCACACTGTCCCTACCCCTGCTTTCTATTACTAGCATCTCAATCTGCTCCCAGTACCTCTTTGCTCTGCTCATAAGCTTCCTCTGACTGACCCTCCAACCTCATTATTCTACCCCTCTTCACTCTGCTTATACTTATTTCCTGGTCCTTCAATTTCACTATGCTCATAGCCTGTCATTTTGCACCTACTCTGGCCTCAACTTCTTATACTGCGTTCACTCTCTCCACACCTTGACTTTTTAATGCTGCTCCTGCTCTCCCTCCATCACAGTCTACCCCTATATGGCCACACCTTTTTGGTGCCACACTTGTCTACTTTATTCAGCATTATTTCTCTCACTCTCCTCATACCCTATCAAACTGCCTAGCCTCTCATTGTGCCCTAACGCCTCATCCTACGCCTAACCTCTCATTGCACGCTAACGCACCACTCTACGCCTATCCTCTCGTTGTGCCCTACTGCGTCACTCAGCGCCTACCCACTCATTGTGCCTGTACACCTTCACTCTACTGAAGGTTTACTCTACTGATAAGCCAGTCCCTTTGTCCTTCCTGCAGTTCTGCTTTATACCTTCACTGCTTCCCTTCACTCTGCTGCTAGCTCATAGCGGTTGCTTCCATTATTGTCGTACCCCTCACTATTTCCTTGCCCATGTCCCGGACTTAGCACTCACCTTCCATATATATCACTCAATATAGTCCTTACGTGTAAAGCAGCCTTATCTTCCTGTCCTTACTCTGCTCCTGCCCCCTCACACTCATAACCTGCAATACCATTCCTCTGCGCTCATATTTCACATTGCTCCTACTCCCTCACTCTCTTCTCTTAACACCTAACCTTTCCATACCTCCTCACTGCGCTTCTCATTCTGCTTTTATGCTTTACTCATACGGAGTCTGCCAGTCCCTCTGTTTTTCCTTTCTCTGCCCCTTCCTGTGAATGGCAGCGAGTCTTCTAAGACCCTCAATGCTGCCCGGTGCAGGGTTCCACCTCTAATTCACTTTGGGTTCGCTATCAAAATAATGAGGCAAGCGCTGGAAACTGGAAGACAAGAAAAGGTTTATTTCTCATGAGGAGATCACGTCAACTGCAGACACCGGGATGTCTGAGGGAAGTGCTCTGCTGATACTCCTTTGGCTCTTCCTTTTATACAGGTTTGACACAATGCATTTGTTTCATTACTATGGTTACACAAGCTTGGGGTCCCCGCCCGGGGCAGGTTGTCACACAAGCCCAACAGTAATTCTCTTCCCACCCAGGTCAAACAGACAATCTTATCTTGCAGCTGGACCTTGCTTTAGGGTCTAAAACATGTGAGACCGGCCAGATCTAAGAGTCCGTTCTGTTGATAAAAACAGGTCCCATTGTTGGTAACAACAAGTCTTGCTGTTTGCAGTGCAATAAATCATATTGCAAGAGTCTTTTTGGTGTTTGGAACCTGTTTGTGTAACTAGGTGCAGTGAGGGGTAGAGTGTCCAAAGGTTTGCCTGAAAACAGAGATGAGAGGAAAAACGAGTTTGTGGCAGCAAGTGGCGCTGAGGTTTGTTGTGGCAATAGAGTTTATAGCCCCCAGCACACATACCAGGTCGGTCAGAGGGTCAGAGGGATGCTAGTAAGGGCAGGGTGAAAACAAAGGTGACCAACAGAGTACAAAATGGCTGTGATAGATCAAAATGACTGCAACTTATGTGCACATAGAATTCCACCAGACAAGATGGCGCAGGTAATGTTCATAATTATCGTTTTGCTTTTAACAGTCCCCTTACCTCTACCGTTTCATTCTGCCTCTGCCCATTCACCTCTATGTTCACACTGTGCCCCTGTCCCCTCAGCTCTGACTCTACCTAATGTGTGCCAAAAACAATAACTATTTGCTGTTTAATTCTGCAGCATACAAGACTTGATGCTACATCTGTGCCAGGACTCAGACGGGTAGTGCTGGATGACTAAAAAGTAATACACTTTCTAAAGCAATGCACAAAGCAAGCTGAATTGCCTGTAAAAAATGTTAGAAATATTTTCCGCAACACAGACACATGAATGTTTCACTCAGAATCGCACAATTAAATAAAGTGGAGAAGATGGGATTTATACACAATTATCCTGCTGGGATGCTTCCGATGCATATAACTTTGTGTATAAACTGCATCTCCCCCAATTTCACATGTAAACTTTCCGTAGCACCACTGTTGTGAACCGAGAGCCTGTAGCATCCCATGTACCTAAATTGAAAGCCATGCCATGAAACAAAAGGCTAGGCGCAGCCCACGGATCCATGTGAGGACTTTGCTGGATCCTTATTTTATTTATTCTGTTTACAGTGTCTGCTCTGAGACCATGAGGAAGAAAATTCCGGGCTCGGCTGAAACCCTAACCCGGGGACTTAAAAACATAAATTTAACTACAGAGACAGCTCTGTTTTAGTGGCACCAATTGAGAGATTAAAGAGGCCACACTGTCTGTGAGCAGCAGTACAAGTAGCACAGCCAAGATACTCAGTGGCAGGGTGAGCAAGTGACGCCAGAGAGGCAGGTGAGGGCGGGGGCTATGGGTGAGCATGCGAGACACTGGTTGTCATCGCAGGCCCCTTTCATGCTTTTCCGGGCAAATGCGGCCCCGAGGAATTACAACAGACAGAAATGGTGCCTGCTGATTTTCACAGGGGCCGCATGGAATGACCTGGCGGGCCGCAATTGGCCCGCGGGCCGTACTTCGAGTACCGCCGCCCTAGAACAACAGAGAGACTGCCGCCAGTTCTTAGGGCAGTTTTCCTTTCTCTTCTCACTCAGGACTCACTACATGTTGCACCCATTGTATTGATACTGGGGACAGCATGCTTGTGAAGAGTAAAATTCACAGGCTGTCTGATAAGGTGAAAGCCAGCATTAAGGAGGATGTCTCCAAAATGTTGGAGTTAGAGGTTATTGAGCCTGCAAACCGCCCTTGGTCCAGCCCAATGGTGTTGATCCCCAAGGCTGTTCCTCCAGGCATCACCCCAGAACTATGGTTCTCTTCCAGGGGATACTCATCAATAGTCATAAGCACTGAATAATCCCCGCTCATGTGCGGGACCCCGGAGCATATACAACAATGCATATATATGTGTATGTTTAGAACCACAAGTACATAGTACTATCCAAACATACATATATATACATGTATAAACACATAAATATGCAGCCTATTATATATCCAATAGGCTAAGAAGCCAAACTTCCATGTATTTCTATTGTGTGAAAATAATATCACATACAAATACTGCAATAGAGAACATGCCCTGCAATAGTGTTCCACAACAACCTTTTATTTTCAGAAAAGAAGACCGGTAATAGCAGGCAATTAGCCCAGAGGCTGCATAGATAAATAACATCACTGTATAGAAAAAACTGGCACCTTGCCTTTAAGGCTTCCAAGAACTTGAACACTGTGCCTTTAAGACCTCCAGGAGCCCCCTGCTCCCATCATGCACCACAGGTGACAGTTAGGTCAGTTCTTTTTTCCGGCTCCTTCTGTAAGGATCCTGGTGCTTGAGCTCGTCAGTTTTTGACTTTCTAGTCAGAAATTGTTTTCTAACAACTTTATTCGACATTTTCTGCTGCTGGGATTGTTTTCCAGTATTTTTCTGACAACATAACAGTTATTTTTTGGTCAGAAATGCCAGCTTTATTCTACAAGTGCCCTTCCTGTGGTAAGAAGATGGCTAAATCTGACCCTCACTCTGTGTGCATTGTGTGCTTGCCATCCTCAAACAACGCAGAGGTTTGTTATCTTTGTCAACAATTTTCTAAAAGAACTCTGCGAGACAGAGAGAAGATCAGGCTTCTTGCCTTGTTGGAGAGAGGAAAACACCATAAAAGTGGCCTAGAGAGTAATCCTACCTCTAAGAAGCCCACCTCTCAGGAAAAAAGTAAGAAAATTCCTGAGTGCTCGCCGTCGGTGTTGAGATCGGCGTCGGAACAACAGGTGAGACACTCCTTGACGTCGAGGGACAGATCGCCGTCGACGTGAAGAGAGCCTCCATCGACGAACAGTAAGGCGACGTCGAGGCATACTACTTCAGGCTCGAAGTATGGTTACGACAGACCTAAGTCGTCGTCGAAGCCTCCGTCGTCGTCAAGACATCGGTCGACGTCGAGGTCTCCGCCTCCTTCCCGAAGGTCGGCGTCGAGAGGATCGACAACAAGATCACCCTCACGGACCCACAGGCGGTCGACGTCGAGGGCACAGTCACCGTCGAAGAAGTCGACGTCAAAGACGCCGCAGGTACACTGACGGTTGACGTCGAGAACACCTTCACGGTCGACGTCGAAGAGACCGACGTCGAGAGCATCGCCGCAAAGGCGTGAATCCTTAAGTGGATCTCCGCAGCAGCGATTGACATCGATGGTGGCACATTCCGTGTCGTCGTCGAGACATCGCTCGACGTCGAGGGAGAGGAATCCTGCCATTTCTGCTGGGGACGTACCAGGTAAGCCTAGATCGGCGTCGAGATCCCTGCGCTCGACGTCGAGAGGAGCATCTTCGTCACCTGGCATCACCATTATCCAGGTTACGCCGGAGGGCTCTCCGACTCCCAGAGAAACGTCTCCTTCGATTCATATGTCACCAAGATGGCTGGAAAGCTTAAGGCACTGGAAAGTTCCTTGCTCACTTTGCCACTGGATTCAAGATAGCCTGGCTGATGAGGGTTTTGAACCCGAAACCGGTCCCAGGATGCTTGTTTCCGGTCCAGGGAAGACATGGCTTGGTAGTTCGGGCTGGACTGTTCCCATGAGGCACAGGGTCAGACTGATTTGCATATGGCCATGTCTGAACTGGGGTGGTGGAGTGAGCTAAAGAATGATGATGGATTAAACCCAGATCAGTTGACTGGGGGTGAGTGTTTGATTTGCTCTAACGCTCCGTCCATCATCCCCTTTGGTATTGCTTTGTGCGCCCTAAGTTGGCAGGGTATGCCCAGACGTGGGTCCCTTGCTCACTTTGCCACTGGATTCAAGATAGCCTGGCTGATGATGGTTTTGAACCCGAAACCGGTCCCAGGATGCTTGTTTCCGGTCCAGGGAAGACATGGCTTGGTAGTTCGGGCTGGACTGTTCCCATGAGGCACAGGGTCAGACTGATTTGCATATGGCCATGTCTGAACTGGGGTGCTGGAGTGAGCTAAAGAATGATGATGGATTAAACCCAGATCAGTTGACTGGGGGTGAGTGTTTGATTTGCTCTAACGCTCCGTCCATCATCCCATTTGGTATCGCTTTGTTCGCCCTAAGTTGGCAGGGTATGCCCAGACTCTTCCTACAGAATCCTCGAGACCCTCTCCTCGCAGGTCTCTGAGACGATCTAGATCTCCATCACGAAGGCGTTCACATTCAAGAGGGTGCTCAAGATCTCGCCATTCTCCTACTCCAAAGAGGAGACGGAGGTCTCCATCAACAACCTCTTCTTCCAGGTCTTCCTTTAGGGACTATTCACCAACCCTATCTTCTACACCGCCATCCAGGGTTTCCCCGATTGATGATATCAGGACTTTCAATGAAGTGCTCTGCAGGGATACCAGCAAGTTGAACATAAGTATGACTGCACCACCAGTTTCAACGTCCGTAATATTTGAAACCCTGCATCATAGGTCTTCGGCCAGACCTCTTCTTCCTTTGGTCCCAGGTCTGCTAGAGCCCGCAATGCAAACTTTCCTGACTCTGGCCACGGTGGGCTCTGCTCCCACTCGGATCTCGAAGAAGTATAAGGCCCCAGACCAAGACCCGTTGTTTCTTCGTGCCGACCCACCTCCAGACTCTGTCATAGTGGCGGCGGCCAGAAAAGCACATTCCGCTACTTCCGCCTCCTCTGTTCCTCCAGAAAAGGACAGTAAAAATATGGATTCCTTAGGGAAAAGGATGTGCAATACCTCTGCGTCAGTCATGAAAGTGGCTAGTGCTTCCGCCCTGCTGGGTCGGTACGACAGATCACTGTGGGACTCTTTGGCAAGGTTCACGGACAAGCTACCAAAAGAGGACCAACGAGATTTACAAGGAATCCTGCAAGAGGGTGGACTGGTGGCAAATCAAGTAATCAGTGCCGCTGCTGACACAGCAGATTTAGCAGCCCACGGATATTCCCATGGCATTTGCTCAAGGCGCTCAGCATGGCTTCGTCTCACGGGTCTCAAACCTGATGCACAGAGGAAGATTGTCAACCTTCCCTTCAATGGCTCTTCTCTGTTCGGGTCCCACGCGGATGACGAGATGTCCAAGATGAAAACTGAACTGGACACTCTAAATGCTGTTGGTTTGGAAAAGCAGAAAGAATTCCGACGAAGGTTCCGTCCCTATGATCGGCGTTCCTTTCAGCAGAGGGTTTAAACCCCTCACTGGACCACACAAAACCAAAGTCAGATGCAATCAAGGTCTCACTACCAACAGAGGAGACCTGGACGAGGGAGAGGACCGCAGAAACAGCAGTCAGCTGCGCCTAAACCACCAACTAAACAATGAGGTGTCACGTAATGGTTTGTTGGAGGTTCGTACCCTCTTAGTCATTAGGATTCATATGTAAATGATGTTTCAAATGCTAATTCGTTGGACAATAAGTAATCCTTTTATTGTCATGTATAAGCAACTTAGTGAAGAAAGAGGACAAAGAAAAACAGCCGACACGTGTTTCGCCCAAAGGCCAATCGGCCGGGGGCTTTTTCAAGGCTGAGTACATCAAATACCCAAAACAAACAACCCAATAAAATACCACAAAGTGCAATAAGAAAAATAGAAATTAAAAATTAAAGATTACATGAAGGAGAATATAAGAAATATTTCGGTGACATACAGGTGAAAGGGGGTGTGACAGACAGAACACGATGTATATAGAACAGACAGAGACAAAGGAAAAAACCAGAGAGAGAGTGTACCCAGGAGGGAGAGACGAAATAAGGGGAAAAAAGGAGAAAAGGAACAAAACATTTTACAAAATGATTATGCAGATCATACAGGGCAAGAGCAAACAGGCAATAGCATCATAACAATTTGCACATATACCAGGCCTAATGTGGGAGAAGTGTAAGGAAGGCTTGAGGCCAAAAATTTCAACACAATGAGTATAATACTCGGATCAAATGGAACATAAATACCGCATTGTCAAAATCTGTTCCCTATATTATATCCCTTAAAGGAGAGAGGCACCCACGCAAACATGTTTGCACATGGTATGAACATGGAATGTAAAGACTGTAAAAGAGAAATCCCATCATCATTTACTAATTGATATAACGTACATTAATGAGAAAAGACATAAAATTCAAAATGTATGGTAATGTCTCATTTCTGGTAGCTAAAAGGCACTTGATTCAGTTTGGAAGCATAGATTTTGCATTTGTCCTAGGATAAGTTTACTAAAACAGGCAGCATCCCCCTTTTGAAATCAAGGCATGAATGAAAAAGGTTTAAAGTGGCACAAATGAGTGGAAAAAGAAAGTCTTACCAGAATATCCTGTCTCGTCAAAAGCATGAGGCTGATATAGCTGAAAAAATCAGAGGCAGCGGTAAGTCACGTTGATAAGGAGAACAGGGACGTTCATAACACTGTCCCTGTGGCGCTAAGCTGTGCCAGCGTCGTATAAAATATGAGCCAAAAGGGGAAAGGCAGGTTACCAGGTGACAGATTAACATGGTGATAGAGTTAAAATAGGGCGAGGACGTGAGGGGAAAGCGCCTCTATCACAAATGCCTAGAATTGCTTGAGGCTCCGTGATTCTAAAAGGGTTGTAATTATGAAAGGCAGCATTTCCAAACCGCGCCTTATCTGGTAGTATTAACAAGAAAAGGGCATACGTGAGCACAAATGCCTAGATATGCTCGAGGCCCCGTGATTCTAAGAAGGATGTAATTATCAAAAGTAGCATTTCCAAACCGCGCCTTATTGGGTAGTTTAAACAAGAAAGGTGCATAAGTGAACATGATAGAACCGGTTCCCAGGAGCAACATCCCCGTAGTGAGGGAGTTAACCTTCAACCTAGAAAGTCCGTCTCTCACAAAAACAACAGCTCGAGTCCCCAGGGATTCGCAGATGCTGTCGGTTTGGTGAACCAAAAATTCTGAATATCCCAAAAGGAGAATTCAAACGAATGAGGAGAAACTGCAGTACTTTGGAAACTTACAGAGAGAAATCATATGACCTAACTGTAAGATTGCAACAACGAGGCTACCCCAAAGACCTGTTAGTCAAAACAGCCAAAGACTGTGAAACTCTATCTCGTGAAGTACTGCTCCAACCCAGAACCTTCGAACAAATACCCCAGTCCAACAAAATCAGGTTCCTGACGGATTACCATAATGGCCACCAACACATCCGCAAAACCTTAAAAAAGCACTGGCACCTATTAACTGGTAATGTATCCCTAACAGACAAACTGGAAAGTTTCCCCCAAATGGGTTTCAGAAGAGCGAAAAACATTAAACAAATCCTATGCAAATCTGAATTTGTGGACAAACGCAAACAATCGGGACCACATTTCCTAACCAGACCTCGAGGCTTTTACACCTGCCACGATTGTAATGCTTGTAAACTAAGGATGAACAAACAATTGGATTTTACAGACAACCAACAGCATACCTATAGGATCAAAGACTGGATA
The DNA here is from genome assembly GCA_963921515.1 of Calotriton arnoldi. Taxonomy (NCBI): domain Eukaryota; kingdom Metazoa; phylum Chordata; class Amphibia; order Caudata; family Salamandridae; genus Calotriton; species Calotriton arnoldi. The sequence continues at coordinate 41,216 of CAWUFW010024166.1, forward strand.
AACTGCAACTCAAAGTATGTAGTCTATGCAATCATCTGTCCATGCCACAAAACGTACATAGGAAGCCCCAATACGACCCCTCAAGACCAGGATTCTGGAGCACTATCGGAACATCAACAAATCAGAACTGGGTCCTCCATTAACTGAACATTTTCAAGAACACCATCCACACCAAAAAACTTCAAATTCTTTGGTATGGAACAAATCAAACCACTATCCAGGGGTGGAAACCGAGAACTTGCCCTTAGACGGAAGGAAAGTGAATACATCCTTCGAATGAACACGGTGGAACAAGGACTGAATAAGGATGCAGAGATGCATTATTGGCTTTACTGATCACCGTACCTAATGCACCTTTTCCTTGAATTCTTTCGGCTATATGATGTCTGCCTATGCAACACCAGCACCAAAATGTTTTGTTGGTATCTAATAATGGAATGAGCATGACTCTATGTCATTGTCTGTACGGCACTGCATGCTTTCATCTCTTTGTATTCAAGGAGTATTACTGTGAATAGGGTACCCTGCCTCTCTAACTGTCAACTCACATTATTACACACTCACATCAAACTGTAATTTTAATTTAAACAAACCCCATATCTACTATCACTACAAGTGGAGGTATGGGCCCAGGTGCTGAACCGTTTCTCTCTTCCTTTGGCTATTCTTTGTTTTCTTATTTAGCGGATCTTGGATATGTTTTGGAAGTTTTCTCCTCCCACCGGGACCCACATAACCTAAGATGAGTATGGAACTTGAGAATCTATCCCTGGCCACCAAAAGTGATTCTTCAAACGACGCTGCGTAAGTGTCCTTCATGTGCCAACCCCAGCAACTTCTTTCTAATACCAAAAGGCGGAATAAAGATTTCACCTTTGACCAGAACATACTCCCCACACAAGGACAGTTCATCCAGGATTTTGGCGTAAGGCCGCACAGAAACTGGAAGACAACTCTCTCTCCTGGCCCCTAATTTGACTAACTTAGCCACTTCCATTAAAGTGTGATCTTTTTGCATCTCATATTCCCAATCCTTGGCAGTATGGAGTTGGAGTGGACATCAAAGGGGGTTAAAACATTTGCATTGCAAATTTCACTCTTGATTTTTTCAAAACACTCACGGTGTACATCCTTCCACTCAAAACTAACCCCTCTTTTGAGCATTACACGTAAGCATGCTGTCTTATCAGAAAAGTTTTTTACAAACTTAGAGTAGTACTCTATCAATCTCATAAAAGAACGGAGTTGGTCTTTATCCACTGGAGAGGGAGCAGATCTTATAGCTTTACACAAATCCTCTTTGGGACGGATGCCCTCTGCGCTGATTGTGTAACCCAAATATTGAACTTGTTCTACCAGAAATTTGCATTTGTCCTTCCGCAGAGTGAGCCCTGCCTTGTTGAGAGTGTTGAGTACCACCTTCAAAATTGTATTATGTTCTTCAACAGACTGACCGTAGACTAAAATGTCGTTTTGAAAATAGATGGTATTACAAATCCCCTTAAAAAGGTCTGACACCAAACGTTGAAAATCACTTGCGGCTGAGTTCAACCCAAAAGGTAGACGCGTGTACTGAAAAGTACCCTCAGGAGTTATGAATGCCGTCATCTGCTTTGAATCCTCATGGAGTTTGATCTGGTGGTAGGCGCTGCGTAGATCGAGTTTTGAGAAAAATGTTGCTCCTTTGAGTGTGGTAACGAGCTCAGTGATATTGGGAAGAGGAAACAAATCTGCTACCACTGACTGATTCAAGGTGCGCAAGTCCACACAGAATCTCAGTTTCCCATCGGCCTTCTTCGTGACGACCACTGGCGAAATCCAGGGAGAGGCTTCTACTACTTCAATGACACCAGAAGAAAGCATGTCTTTAATGAGGCTCTTAACCTCCTCTTTCACCACAATGGGGATCCGTCTGGCTTTGTGTTGGACAGGAATTGCACCTTTTTTGAGGACAATTTGGTGGACATACCCTTTAAGTAGACCCAGTTCATCCCTAAACACAGCATGAGCCTCCCCCAAAATATGGTCCAAACCTTCATCTTGCACCACCATTACTTGCATAGGTGCACGTGGATTAACAATGATATGTAAGTCATATTGATGCACTCATCCTAAAATGGGTGGACCATGGTCAGCAACATATACTTTACCATGGATGGAACGCTGCGAAAAATTTATATTGGCCTCAAAATATCCTAATATATCAATAGACTCTCCTTGATAACCCCCTGGAGAGATATCTTTAGGTAATAGACTTCTATGACCCCAGGTTTCACTCACTAAACATTTGGGAAGGATGGTGTATTTAGACCCAGTATCCACCATCAACATTACCTCCCGCCCATCAATAGTAAAACTTGCCATGGGTCTGTTCATTCTTTTATCCTCGTCAGACATCTCATCTTGAGAAACAATGACTAAAATCTTATCCTTATTCATATTATTCATGGTATCACTCACCACTTGAACACTGGCAACACTAGGGGAATTTTTGCTTCTACACATTCGTGCATAATGCCCCACTTTCCCACATTTAAGGCACTCTTGACTGGAAGCAAAGCAAAACTTAGAATCGGAGTTATGTAAATTGCTCCCACAACTATTGCACATTCTGCCGCTAACATTCTTTTGGTTCATCCCTACCCTCGCAGTAGACACTTTCTTGAAAAACCTTCCTTTGTTTTTTACAACAGAAACGCAGTAGTCCTCTTCCTCCTTTCGTTCCTGGACAGAAACCTCATTTATATCAGTACTGTAATTCCTTTTTTCAAGCTCCTTCATGCATCCCTCAGACTGCTCTACAACTTTCGCCAAGTCAATAGCAACTTTCAAATTAGGATTTTTAGCTGCCCACAAACGTTCTTGTATTTTCTTGTTACTACATTGGACTATCAATTGGTCCCTTATTAATTCCTCATTCATAGCGCCAAAATTACATTTTACAGACATTTCTCGCAACCTTGACACAAAATCATCTATGGACTCCCCCATCCTTTGGTGTTGAGTGTAGAACTTGTACCTATTGAGAACTAGGTTCTCTTCCTTAGTATATCTAGATTCAAGTCTACACACAGCTTCTTGATATTCGTCGGGTACTGGTTGACCATTAGCTTGGAGTGCTTGAGGGAGAAATTTAAATACCCTTTGGCCTTCCTTACCTAAGGTACTCAACAGAATCGCTTTCTTCCTTTTGGCAGGAAACTCCTGACCATCTAAAGCTTCCAAGTAATTTTGAAACATGGGGTACCAATCCTCCCAAGAGATATCAGGAGTACCAGGTTGCGCTAGAAAGGTAGGTGGTAAAGCCACTGTAATTTGAGATGCAGCCATGTTATTATTTAAGACAAGAGGAAAACCTAGAAACTCCCAGGGTAACAACTGAAGGGAAATATCACCTAGAAAAAACACAAGATATTATAAGCATTAGAAGTTCCACTGAAAAGTGTGAAGGGTAGATATCACACTAGTAATATGCAGCAGACGTGCATATCGTCGTTGAAGTCGCCAAGACGGTTGTTACTTGTGGAGAAGGAAAGTACTAAGAGATTGGGCAAAGAGTCCACTTGACAGTGACCTGTCCTATCTTGCTGACAGGTAAAGCGGTAAAAAAAAAATAGTCTTACCGAAATGAAAACTCAACCACAAGGAAGGCTAGCTTCTTTAAACACCTGCTGCCGTGGTGTTTACTGTTGCCTTGCGCTTACCGCTCAGCCACCGTGAAGACTGGTTTCTTTAAACACCTGTTTCTGTGGTGTTTATTGCTGCTTGGCGCTCGCTGCTGTGACTGTCCGGACTCGGTGCTGGTGTTGCTATGGAGACGACTGGCTGTGGTGAAATTAAGATGGCCGCCGACGTGCTGTCAATGTATGACGTAGGCAGAGGAGCTTCTCGCGTTAGCGTGGTCAGCTGACGCTACCGCCGTTCCAAGAAATCATCGCCAGACGAAGCACTCACCAACGCTGGGGGTGACGTAGGCAAGGTTCGCGTAGGCGTTGCTAGGCGACAATCCTCCAGCTGCCGTTGACTATAATGCTGGGCCTGAGAATGACTCTTCACCGCGTATTCCGCTGGGAGATACCAGCACTTGGGCAAATTCTGTCCCCTCCGCTCTCTTTTAATGCTCACCCGTGTGCTCCAGGCTGAACAAGATGCTGCGCATCGCTTCCAGAAATGCTCGCAGAAAGCGCCAACACTGCCGAGTCTTCTCTTAAGGTGCGTGGAGTACGTTGAACGATCGTCGCCAAAATGTTGAAGATAGAAGCCACACAGAAGACGGTAAGATGTTGAAACTAGCGTTTATTGAGGAGCGATGAGAAGAGAGAGCGGACGCCTCCAAGCCAGCACAATAACTGACTTGGAACCGAACGCCTCTCAAGACAAGAACCTAGAATGAAGGGACAAGAACGAGGCATAGTGTTCCACAAACACTAGACCATGTATAACAGTAATCTATTTTATTTGCCATGCAATCCCTTATCTCCGCTCTTTCATGGACCACTAATTCGTTATATGAATTAAGGGCCAATCTGGATTTGCTATTACACTGCCCATATGTAATCCCTTATCTCCGCTCTTTCATGGACCACTAATTCGTTATATGAATTACGGGCCAATCTGGATTTGCTATTACACTGCCCATATGTGATTTCCCCCTTTTTTCTTTTTTTTTTCTCCGCCCTTTCTTGGACCAACTTACTCCAGTTCACATGGCTTCTGGAGCTTACTGGTAATCACAGTAGTTGATAATTTAACGGTGGTAAGTAACTCTACTATGTCCCCTTCACCCTAATACCAGATCTCATTTCTTTCCCCTTTCCTTTTTTAACCGACTTTCTCATCATATTTGCAGAATAGTGGCAAACACTTTGTATTTACCTCTTTTTGCATTTTAAGGGCTATCCATTCTATACATTATTTCACTGCCTGCATGACAGTCCCGGGACCTATTTTTTCCATTGTTATTACACGCCCCCTGGCAGAATGACTGTGCACGTTTTGACGTTTCCCACGCTGTCAAGAGTTTTGATAAACAGCCATTTTGGAAACGGTTGCTCTTCATCGGACTGCAGAGACTAACTTCACCAGGAGACGTGATTGATTGTCTTCGGTGAGTACGGTGCACAACCCTGCATGGAAAGCCTGTCTTCCAACATAGCGCAAGCCTTTTTATGTTAAATCTTAAATTAAACACGCACAATTTTTGGTTCACCAAACCGACAGCATCTGCGAATCCCTGGGGACTCGAGCTGTTGTTTTTGTGAGAGATGGACTTTCTAGGTTGAAGGTTAACTCCCACACTACGGGGATGTTGCTCCTGGGAACAGGTTCTATCATGTTCACTTATGCACCTTTCTTGTTTAAACTACCCAATAAGGCGCGGTTTGGAAATGCTACTTTTGATAATTACATCCTTCTTAGAATCACGGGGCCTCGAGCATATCTAGGCATTTGTGCTCACTTATGCCCTTTTCTTGTTAATACTACCAGATAAGGCGCGGTTTGGAAATGCTGCCTTTCATAATTACAACCCTTTTAGAATCACGGAGCCTCGAGCAATTCTAGGCATTTGTGATAGAGGCGCTTTCCCCTCACGTCCTCGCCCTATTTTAACTCTATCACCATGTTAACCTGTCACCTGGTAACCTGCCTTCCCCCTTTTGGCTCATATTTTATACGACGCTGGCACAGCTTAGCGCCACAGGGACAGTGTTATGAACGTCCCTGTTCTCCTTATCAACGTGACTTACCGCTGCCTCTGATTTTTTCAGCTATATTAGCCTCATGCTTTTGACGAGACAGGATATTCTGGTAAGACTTTCTTTTTCCACCCATTTGTGCCACTTTAAACCTTTTTCATTCATGCCTTAATTTCAAAAGGGGGATGCTGCCTGTTTTAGTAAATTTATCCTAGGACAAATGCAAAATCTATGCTTCCAAACTGAATCAAGTGCCTTTTAGCTACCAGAAATGAGACATTACCATACATTTTGAATTTTATGTCTTTTCTCATTAATGTACGTTATATCAATTAGTAAATGATGATGGGATTTCTCTTTTACAGTCTTTACATTCCATGTTCATACCATGTGCAAACATTTTTGCGTGGGTGCCTCTCTCCTTTTAGGGATATAATATAGGGAACAGATTTTGACAATGCGGTATTTATGTTCCATTTGATCCGAGTATTATACTCATTGTGTTGACATTTTTGGCCTCAAGCCTTCCTTACACTTCTCCCACATTAGGCCTGATATATGTGCAAATTGTTATGATGCTATTGCCTGTTTGCTCTTGCCCCGTATAATCTGTATAATCATTAGGTAAAATGTTTTGTTCCTTTTCTCCTTTTTTCCCCTTATTTCGTCTCTCCCTCCTGGGTACACTCTCTCTCGGGTTTTTCCTTTGTCTCTGTCTGTTCTATATACATCGTGTTCTGTCTGTCACACCCCCTTTCACCTGTATGTCACCGAAATATTTCTTATATTCTCCTTCATGTAATCTTTAATTTTTAATTTCTATTTTTCTTATTGCACTTTGTGGTATTTTATTGGGTTGTTTGTTTTGGGTATTTGATGTACTCAGCCTTGAAAAAGTCCCCGGCCGATTGGCCTTTGGGCGAAACACGTGTCGGCTGTTTTTCTTTGTCCTCTTTCTTCACTAAGTCAGCTTATACATGACAATAAAAGGATTACTTATTGTCCAACGAATTAGCATTTGAAACATCATTTACATATGAATCCTTATATGACTAAGAGGGTACGAACCTCCAACAAACCATTACGTGATTTCTCCCCTAATGGCCTTTGGGTGTAGCCATTTGTGAGGGACGTACCAACACCAATTTGGGTTCTAGAAAAAGTGCGTGAATCCCAATAGCACACCCTGTTTCTCTTGTATAATTAAACAATAAGGTGTGGCTTCCTCGAGGCCCGTTGACCACTCCGGTGGGGGGAAGTGTTTCTTTACATCTGGAGGAGTAGAAAATGATTACAAAGGACAAGTGGGTCATCAATATTGTGCAGAATGGGTATCTGCTCAGGTTCAAATCTCCACCTCCATCAATCCCTCCGCGAGAGAAATCTCTCCACGACCACCATTTGTTACAAGAGGAGGTGAACATTCTTCTACAAAAAGGTGCCATAGAAAAAGTTCCCATTCCACAAAGGAAACAGAGGATTTATTCTCGCTATTTCCTCGTGAAAAAAAGAGGCCCCACCACAGAATACAGACCAATACTGGACTTGAGACTGTTGAACAAATTCATTCGCAAAGAAAAGTTTTGAATGTTGGCACTGCATCAAATCTTCCCACAACTTCATCAAGGGGACTGGATGTGCTCCATCGATTTGCAGGACGCATACTTCCACGTTCCAGTGTCCAAGAAACATTGCAAATTTCTAAGGTTTCGGGATTCATTCCAGCATTACCTATTCACGGTGCTCCCGTTCGGGCTCAAATCGGCCCCTCGAACATTCTCAAAATGCATGGCTGTGGTGGCAGCTTTTCTCCGCAAGCAGAGGATATTCATATATCCCTAGCTGGACGACTGGCTCCTGAAGAGCTCGTCCCCTGCCCTGCTGCAGACTCATCTCTCGTCTTCAGCTACTAAACCGGTTGGGCCTTCATGTCAACTTCAAGAAATCGATCTTCAATCCAACACAGAGGATCCACTACCTGGGTGCCTCCCTGGATACCGAAAAAGCAAGCGTGTGTCCTTCGGAGGATAGGTTATCCTCAATCCACGAGAAATGTCTGAACCTCCTTCACACTCAACGTCCCACAGTTCGACAGGTGTCATCACTGCTGGGCTCAATGGCGTCATGCATTTTCATCGTACCAAACGCAAGGTTAAATATGCGTCCTTTACAACAATGTCTGGAAGACCAGTGGATGCAGGTATCAGGACGCTGGGAAGATCATGTAATTCTCCATCAATCAGCCAGGGATTCCATCAGATGGTGGATGAAGCGATCCCACCTGATGAAGGGAGTTCCTTTTCACCTGGACCCCCCTACTCAGACGATAGTCACGGATGCCTCACTCCAACGATGGGGTGCTCATATGGGTCCTCTGCAAGTTCAAGGTCTGTGGTAAGAAACAGAACAAGGTTACCACATCAACCTCTTAGAGCTGAGAGCCGTGCATCTAGCTCTCAAATCTCTGTACCCTTCGCTCCAGTCTCGGTCCATTCTGATTCAAACGGACAATACAACGACGATGTATTACTTGAACAAACGGGGGGTACCCGATCGAGACCTCTTTCCATAGAGTCTCAGACCATCTGGAACTGGCTTCTCGCACGAGACCTATCGATTGTGGCCATTCATCTCCCGGGGACTCTCAACTCCCAGGCAGATGCCCTAAGCCGAGACTTCGTCGAAGCCCACGACTGGGTGCTCAACAACGAAGTCGCTCAAAACATCTTTCAAAACTGGGGTGTACCAGACATCGACCTGTTTGCAGACGCGGTAAACGCAAAATGCCCCGTCTTCGCATCCAAGTTTCCCCAACCAGGCTCTCAAGGGAATGCCCTTTTGATAGAATGGTCTCAGACATTACTGTACGCCTTTCCACCGATTCCGTTGATTCCCACAGTAATCAACAAGTTCTACAGGACCAACACCAGAATGATCCTGATAGCCCCGGAATGGCCTCGTCAGTGGTGGTATCCGGACCTTCTTTAGCTATCGGAAGTACCACACAGGAGGTTGCCATGCCGACCGGATCTGCTATCCAAGCACGCAGGGACGGTTTTTCACCCCAATCACTCATCCCTATGGTTGACAGCATGGCTCCTGAAGTCCTACAGTATGGACACCTACAGTTGACTTCAGAATGCATGGACATTCTCAAAGAAGCAAAGAGACCTTCCACTAGGAAATCGTATGCCTTCAAGTGGAAGCGTTTTTACCTATGGTGTGTGAACAATGGACATGATCCCGTCCGGGGTCAAGAACAGGTGATTTTACCATATTTGCTGCATTTGGCCAAATCTGGTCTCCAGTTCTCCTCTATTAAAGTCCATCTGGCAGCTATCACAGCATATTGAAAGTCCCCTACACAGATTTCCTTTTTCAAAATTCCTGTGGTCAAAGATTTCCTTGAGGGTTTGAGAAAGGTTTACCCTCCAATCAGGGCTCCTTCTCCTCCATGGGAGCTTAACATTGTTTTAACAAAGTTGATGATGGCTCCTTTCGAACCTATTCATAGAGCTTCTTTACAACATTTGACATGGAAAGCCGCTTTTCTAGTGGCTATTACATCTGCTCGCAGAGTGCTCACAGAGTGAGTGAGATCCAGGCGCTGTGTTGTAAAGAGCCCTAGACTGTGTTTCATGCTAACAGAGTGGTTCTAAGAACACATCCGAGTTTTTTACCTTAAGTAGTCTCGGATTTCCATATTAATCAGGCAATCACACTCCCTACATTCTTCCCGAATCCTTCAAATCCTCTGGAAAGGTCCCTCCATTCTCTGGACCTCAAGAGGGTTCTGAAGTTTTATTTAGACAAAACAAAGGAACTAAGAAAATCGGACCGTCTGTTTATTAACTATGGTTCCATAAACACCGGCTCTGCAGCTTCCAAAAGATCTATCTCTAGGTGGATACTATCTTGCATATCATTGTCATACCAACTAGCCAACAAAACCCTCCCGGGCAAACCTAAGGCCCATTCTACCAGGGGAAAAGCCTCTACCACGGATCTCTTTAGGAATGTGCCCATTGCAGAGATTTGTAAAGCAGCTACATGGCGATCATTTCACATTTTCACTCGTCATTACGGTTTGGACTCTGACACACAGGCGGATGCTCAGTTTGGGCAAGCCTCTCTGAGAAATTTATTTGGTTAATACCATGTAACATGTTATCTTTAACTGTGCTTGCTGCTGTTTGCTCGTCCGCGAAGAAGTGGATATGGGCTTGCTACTCTATTCAGTGCTTATGACTATCCCCTGGACGAGAAGAATAAGTTACTTACCTGTAATCCTAGTTCTCTTCCAGGGGTATACTCATTAAAGTCATAAGCAACCCTCCCGCCTCCCCGGACGAGCATTAACAGTGCTATACTGCGTTGCTTGCATCATATATGCTGGTTCCTACAGGTGTATACACCATAAAAAAGAACTGACCTAACTGTCACCTGTGGTGCATGATGGGAGAAGAGGGCTCCTGGAGGTCTTAAAGGTACGGTGTTCAAGTTCTTGGAAGCCTTAAAGGCAAGGTGCTAGTTTTTTCTATACAGTGATGTTATTTATCTATGCAGCCTCTGGGCTAATTGCCTGCTATTACTGGTCTTCTTTTCTGAAAATAAAAGGTTGTTGTAGAACACTATTGCAGTGCATGTTCTCTATTGCAGTATTTGTATGTGATATTATTTTCACACAATAGAAATATATGTAATTTTGGCTTCTTAGCCTATTGGATATATAATAGGCTGCATATTTATGTGTTTATACATGTATATATATGTATGTTTGGATAGTACTATGTACTTGTGGTTCTAAACATACACATATATATGTATTGTTGTATATGCTCCGGGGTCCCGCACATGGGCGGGGATTATTCAGTGCTTATGACTTTGATGAGTATACCCCTAGAAGAGAACTAGGATTACAGGTAAGTAACTTATCCTTCTGTGTGGTTTGCCGGGGTCTCAATGCAGTTACCAAGACTGATGCACACCCTATCCCCTGAGGTAATGAGCTCATAGATCGATTAGGATACTCCAAGTTCCTCAGCATATTCGACTTAACGGCTGGGTACTGGCAGATTGACTTACCTGAGGGTGCCAAAGAAAAATCTGCTTTCTCTAACCCAGAAGGGCACTTCCAGTTCTGGGTAATGCTTTGCTGGTAGCAGGTCTGACTATCAAGTCTAGTAAGTGGCAGATAGGGCAGGGTTCGGTGGTACACCTGGGACACCAAGTGGGATAAGGCAAGGTGCAGCACCTCCAAGTCAAGATTGAGACCATTCTGGCTTGGGAACCCACCAAGACCAAGAAAGAGCTGAAAGTCTTCTTAGGCCTCACCCGTTATTACAGGATATTCGGCAACGGGTATGACACCACTGATGCACACTTGATAGAGCTGACTACTAAATAGCAGCCCAGACAGGTGATCTGGACGGAGGCTTTTGATACCCTGAAGGAGGCTATGTGCTCAGCACCCATGCTAAAGGCCCCTGACTTCTCCCAAGATGTCATTGTCCACAAGGACACCTCAGAGCATGACATAGGGGCCGTGCTCTCACAGCAGAACGAAGAGAGCCTGGATCAACCTATAGCCTTCATTAGTAGGAGGTTATTTACCTGGGAACAGAGGTGGAGTGCAATAGAGAGGAAGCCATTACAGTGATCTGGGCACTGAAGAAGTTGAGACCATACCTTTTTGAAGCTCACATCCGGGTTCAGACACATCACAGATCCCTCAGATGGCCAATGCAGATGAGGGTTAAGAATCCCAAACTGTTGAGGTGGTCCATCTCCCTAAAGCAGAGGTCTTCAAACTGTGGGGTGCCCTTTCCCTCCCCCGGGGGTCAATGACCGTGTTCCCAGGGAGGTGCAAATGCCTCTTAGTACTTGTCAATGAAGATGGCTTGGAAACCCACCTTTGATTATTTGTTACGTTTACAGGCTATCTTCACTGACATGCAGTGTTTCAAGTGCATACAAAATTCATGGCTATTTAATCCTGAACTCTGTGGTGGCAGGATCAAACAGGTGGCTAAAATGAATAAAATATTCGAAAGTATTTTTTTTTCATCGTTAGACAACTGCATATAAAATAAAGCACACAAGTTACATGAAAAATAAATTTTAATTAAACTAATGGTGGGCAAGACACTCTTTTACATGAAATCTCAGTTGTATAATGAAATTACAGCAAATGTCTGTCTGTGAGATCAGAGAGTCACAGCACTGAATCCTGGTTGGTGTAGTTCGGAAGAGTGACTTGTGTGTATACATAGTGCTAAGAAGACTCAGCCGATAACAGCAAGCACTCTGAGTATACAAGTCATTATTTAAAAAACGTATTAAACACAGTAGAAGCAGGGCCATTGAAATTATATGGCAGAGGGGGACAAAATTATCCGACTGGGCTGACTAGAGTAAGCAGCAAGAAAAGGCAAATTATGTGTCATAATGGGGCTCATTTTGTTGACAGTATTATTTTATTTTCTTGTCATTTTTACACATGGTTGCACTGTCTGGGTGAAAATGTCACCTGATTAGTGCCAGTTAAACACCCAAATACAGCAATTAGCAATTGAAAGATGACCAGTCAAATTTTGCAAAGGACTTTCCAGTGCACAGGGACACACTCTGCTATGTTTTTAGTAATATCTGATCTGTTTGAGCTATAAACAATTTTTTTTTGTTAAAATCTGCAGATTATGCAGCAGATGATGGATTATGTGGCAAGTGACCGTATAATCACAGCATCATAAATCCAGTGGCCCTGGGTGTAAGATAGGCTGCCACAAAATGATTTAGTGTTTAGGATAAAACAAGTGCTTTCAAAGAATACATTTTAGTAATAGGTAATTGGACTCCAGCTAGTGTAAACATTTTTAGAAATCCATTAATAGGACACTTTCTCATTAGAGAAGCAGGTGCAGTGACACTGGGGCCCAAAAGTTTGAGTAGCCAACTGCAGCGAATTATGACTATTTCGCCCTTCAAAAGAGGCAGTGCTGCAAATAGGCAGGTAACACCTGGAATCTCCTTCTTTTCTGAAAGGGCAGAAGGTCTGTTTCAATATTGGAGTGATGGCCATGCATGGTGGATAAGGTGTGAAAGAGGCAGAGGAGACAGCCTGGTACTCAGGGCAGTAGCTATTATTAGTGCAGCAGGTGCAGTTGTATTGAGGCCTAGAATGGTCAGGGCATACAACTCCACCATTATGGGGAGTCATGTCAATTTCTGTTTGGTGTATTTTTTCTTTTAGAAGTCTCACATTTAATGTAGATTATGGGCTAAAGGAAAAAGCAACCCAGAAAATGACCTCATAAGCTCTGCCCCCAATGACAAGCCCCTCCCTACGGTCCCTCAAATCTTGTCATAATGTTTTGGCAGGGGGGCCTGACATCAAAACCATTTTGCTTATGGGGCGCAGAGCAAGAAAGTTTGAAGACCTCTGCCCTTCAGGGATTATGGCGGAGCACCGTCCTAGAACAGACCACACCAATGCTGATGGTCTCTCTAGGTTCTTCCACCTTGCTGAAGAGAATTCCCAACGGGTTGAGTAGTTCTACCCACTTTTTAGCTGGGGGGGTGGGGGGGGTGGCCATGCATTAGTCCTGGCATCCTTGGCATGATATTCCTCCTAACTTTTTGCCTTCAAACCTCATGGTTTGCAGACTTCGTTTTTGCTAGCCTTAGGACCTGTACACTTTACCACCGCTAACCAGTGCTAAAGTGCTTGTGCTCTCTCCGTAAAACATGGTAGAATGGGCTTTTACCCAATTTACATATTTAATTTACTTATAAGTACCTCATAAAGTGGCACTACCTGTGCCCAGGGCCTGTAAATTAAATGCTACTATTGGGCCTGGGGCACTGATTGTGCCACCCACTTAAGAAGCACTTTAAACATGTCTCAGGCCTGCCTTTGCAGCCTGTGTGTGCAGTTTTAAAGTTTAAAGTTTCAAGTTTATTTTATTTGTTTGATTAATTAAAATCTTACAAAAACTACTAAAAATGTCCATAGATAAAAGAAAATTAAAACAATTATATGTAATATCATATGTTATAGCCAGATAAATACAGTACACAGTGTATTATTTTTAAAATACAATAGATACAGATTTCAAATTATTTTCCTATAATTTTTTTCCAATTAAAATCAAAAATTTTACAAATGCAGAGTTCAAGGAAATATCATCAGAGCTTAAACATGCTATCAAGGCTTGCCTACATGTCCTTACTCCACGATCATTAAATAGTCTCTTAAGTGTACTTTTCCTTTCGTTTTCTAATTCGGGGCAAAGACACAGTAAATGAATGATATTCTCTTGTCCTATTTTGCATAACCTACATTGAGTATCCTCTTCTGATTTCTTCCATGGCGGTAAATGACATAATCCCGGCGTTAAGCCAAATCGAGCATTAATGAAAATGTGTTTGGTTTTTTGTGACCACGATGTTTCTAAATATTCTTGGACCTTTTTTTTCTGAAATCCATTTATTATTGGCCATGCGTGTTTTCTTTTTACAAATATTTCTTTATCTTTTATCAGCGATAGATGATTGGTTAGTTTATTGATTGTTTTTTTAAAGCTTTCCCGTGCAATAGTAGTTTCCCAAATAGGTGTAACGCCAAATTCTTCTATCGCTGCATTTAAATAAGTCCACACTTGCAATTTCCTATTATCTTTTACTTCGTGCCATAGTAGCTGAGAGATTTGGTTTTCTTGATCATTTTTAATTCGGTTCCACACTTTCAGAGATTGACCTTTCCTTGCGTATAACTGGTTATTTAACCCAAATTCCAGCCTCACTTGAGCTTGCGAGGCATTGTTAGGCAGACAAAATAGGGTTTTATAAATTCTTGCAACCGCATTATTAATAATCTCCGCATCCTTCCCGTTTAGTACCTCACTACCATATGTCAAAGTAGGTAGCAATTTTGCTGTAATAACCTTTAAAAATGGACGGTAAGACAGATCACTTATTGCTTTCTGGATGATCCTAAATGCTGCTACCAAAGAATTTGCTTTCCTGTTGATATCCTTTTTTTGGGGGAGAAAGTTCCCATTATCATTAAATATGACTCCAAGATATTTATAAGATTCAACTTGCTCTAATCGAGATTCTTCCAGTAACCATTTATATTTATGTTTTATTCTTGTATTTTTTGTAACTACCATTACTTTTGTCTTTGCTTCATTTATTATCATATTGTTGTCATTTGCATATGTTGAGATACAATCAATTAACCGTTGCAATCCAATTTTAGTTTGACTTAAAAGAATAACATCGTCTGCATACAGCAAATTGGATATTTGCTTATCCGCTAGCTTTGGTGGGTGTGCATTTACACCATTTAGAGTTGCTGTAAGATCTGCTAAGAACAAGTTAAAAAGGAGCGGGGCTAGGACGCACCCTTGTTTTAATCCACCAGCCGTAGGTATTTCTCTTGTTAGCCCTCGACCATCACCGATCCTCACCCTGATCCAAGTGTCCGTATGCAAAAGTTGAACCAGTTTTAATAATAAATCCGGAATTTCCTGCTCTTTTAGTTTTTGCCACAGACGATGTCTATTCACACAGTCAAAAGCCGATTTAAAGTCGACAAAGCAAAGATACAAGGGCTGTTTTGCTGAAATTGGCTTATTCATTAATACCGATAAAATTAGAAGTACCTAGACCTTTAATGAATCCTGTTTGATTCAAAGGCAATACCCGTTTTTCCTTTACCCAATCTGTTAAGCTTGATAATAAAACTCCTGCAAATAACTTTGCATCAGTATCCTGAAGGGTTATCAAACGATAGTTCTCCGGCAATTGCCAATTTCCTTTTTTTAAAATAGGAGATATTAATGACCCTCTCCAAGATTTTGGAATCAACCCCGTCTGAACAACTTCATTAAAAACCTCTGATAGGTATTCCGACCAGAAGTCCGGATCTTCTTTATAAAGAGAAAACGGAATGCCATTTGGGCCTGGTGCCCCGTCTTTTTGTTTCTTCATTAGCTTGGCCACTTGGGTTTTTGTTATGTTAATTTCTATATCACATTCTAAATCTACTTTAACCATCCCAAACTGTTTGGCATTCAAAGTATTTGCTTTAGCAACTGGGTTTAAATGTTTTATAAGGAATGTAGACCATTCTTCTTCAGTTAACACGGATACTACCGCAGTTTTGTTAGGTCTTACTAAGCCATTTATTATTTTCCAAAACTCCCTTGAGTTTGTTTGATTACTTGCGTAGTATATTTTGGTCCACAAATCCTGCCTGGCTATGTTTTTTTCATTCCAGATTAATTTCCGCAAACTTTGGTTTACCTTTTTAATTGAATTTGTATGTCTTCATTATTTGGAAACTTGGTAATCTGTTTCCTAAGTCTATTGCGGGTCCTTCTTGTTTTCCTAACCGTATATGATAGATTGATCTTAGTTTCCCACTTTTTCATTTCAGTCACTTGTTTAATCTCAATGCTAGATGCAGACTCAAAGGACTTAACTGGTTTCTGTATAAAATTTTCCCATTGGTCAATTGCCGACCTCATAATTTTATCTTTAAAACATTCTTTTACCATGCCTTGCGCCTTTTCATTTATTTTATCCATATTGTTTGTTTTCCATATAAGTTTCCTATAATTGATGGTACACGTCTGGCCTTGCATTGTTAAATACTTTTGATGTTTCGAGCACGACAATTTTATATTAATTATTTGTTGACTATGGTCGCTATCAGGCACCTTCCTTAACTGATACGACATGATGTTATTAAAGATGTTTAGTGATACCATTGTGTAATCAATTCGTGATTTAGAATAGTGTGAAAAAATGTCCAAGCCGGTGGTATATCCGAAGTGAATCTACCATTTAATATTCTTAGGCCCAGTGCTTCTATATCCATCAATAAATTTCGCCCCATTAAGTTCTGTTTAGCATGTATAGCAGGATCCAATATTTGCTCAGGAATTGCCCATTGTTGGTTTTGAGACTGTACAACATCATCTCGTAAAAAGGGAATTAATAGATTTAAATTGAAATCACCCGTTAGAATAAAATCAGCAAAAGGATCTTTCATTATTTGCTCCAATAGAAGGCTTATAAGGGCGATACACATATCCTTCCTCGAATTCTGTTTTGGTGGGATATATATATTTATTATAATTAGAGTTTTTAATTGTTTTTGTTCACCTGATGATAAACGTATCTTTACCATTTGAAGATTGGAATTATTAGTAACTAACTGCTCATGATCAACTTTCAAATCAATAGATATAAATATTGCCAGACCCCCACACGGGCGACCACATTTTGAGTTTTAATTGCAGGCTCAAAATATCCTTTATATCCCTCTATCAAAAATGGGTCCATTGCCCACGTTTCCTGCAATAATATGATTTGAAAGGAATTTGATAGGCTATCTATTTGAGCATTTTTTGTCTTTTTACAAATCCCATTTATGTTCCAAGAGCACATTCCTATTATTAAACTATCCATATTCCATTCTTTTGTATTATCTTCAAATGTATTCTGTCATTTACCTTCATTTCCATGTAATGCTGTCAAAATCCACTCTTTATTTATTCCGTTGGCTTTATCCACTTTTGTTTCATTAAACAGCTTTTCATCTTTACTATCTATTTTTCCAAGGGATTTTTTAATATAGAATAGACCGTATCGTCATTTTTCCTTTTTTCCCTTTTTTTTATTGGACTTTCTTCTTTTATCAGCGGGGTTGGATATACCTTTGGGGCTGGTTGACTAATTGTTATCCCCCAACTACGAAAGATTTCTTGTTCATGAATAATTAGTTCCGCTATATCGTCAGTAGCCACAGTCAACAGAGTTATTGGATGCCCACCTTCAGGATTTTTTAGAAATCCAACACAATCTAAATCTTCTGTTGTCACTTTTTCTAGTAGTGGAATTGATTTCAACAAGCGAAGTATGTTTCCTCTATTCAAAATGTCTTGTCTGCCGCGTGAGTCGTATAATGGTTTAAGGATAATTTGGGCAGGCCTTTTGGAGAGCGGCACTTCTTGTTTTCTTTCCTTGCAATCATAATATTCGTTATATACAACTTGTTTGGCTTGACCGCTTTTTACAATAACTAGGTTCTCCCATTTTGGTATTTGAGTCACATCCTCTTTTAGTTCTAACAATTCTATCGATTTTATCGAATTATTCTTAGTTTCCTCTTTCCGC
This sequence comes from Calotriton arnoldi, assembly GCA_963921515.1. Lineage (NCBI taxonomy): Eukaryota > Metazoa > Chordata > Amphibia > Caudata > Salamandridae > Calotriton > Calotriton arnoldi. The sequence continues at coordinate 59,101 of CAWUFW010024166.1, forward strand.
TGATTTAGTGCGGCTATATTTTCCTTCTGTTGTATTAAATTACCGCCTATTGTTGGTGCAGTAATTTGCCCTCCTTGGATTGTCCTCGGAATCACTGGATCAATACACGTTTGTTCCTCCTTACAGTTACAGGATGAGGGTTTGAATTTAACGGAAATCAAGGGGCTCTTTGCTTTTTCAGTCTGATCGCTTTGAATATTTTCAATAGATTCCTTTTTGCAGACTACTTTTTTCATCTCTTTCTAATCCTTTATTTTTCTCCGTTCGTGGTACACAAAACCTTTGGTCCTTGTTATCTAATATATATTTTTTATTTATCGTGGAGAGTTTTTGGTCAGTGAGATGTTTCAAAGGCTTCATAAAGATATCATAATACTTTTCTTTCTCTTGCAGTGTTTTTTCAGGCTGACTCCCCAATAAATCACCTTTTTGATTTTCTATTGGTATTTTCGAATATTTTCCTTCTTTTACCATAACCTTAGGGGCTTCCGACTTGGAGTCTGTTTTTGCTGCAAACTCTTTCTTGGCCTTATTTCTTGCTTTGTGCAGTTTTTTCCTTTGTCTTTTTGTTATTTCCATGGTTGCTTCAAGGACTATTGAATCTTCCATAACCTCTCCTTCTTTATTCTGCTGTGCGAAGGCTATTGAATCTTCCTTAACCTCTCCTTCTTTATTCCGCTGTTCAGATTGATCAGGCAATATATCCTTTTCATTTAGCTTATTTGACTCTTGCTTAACGCTCTGCGTTATTTCCGAGCTTAGTTTAATCCGATCATCAGAGTAAGTTATGTGACCAAACTGCATCGCTTTTCTTTCTTCTGTAGAAACAGATATATATTTTTTTCTGATTGCCACATCTCCTGTTCTTTAATATCATGTTTTTTCCGAACAATTTCTTTAACGTCATCTAATATCGTATGCACAACTTCTGGGATACTCGCTAATTTATTTATTATAGGTGCACATGTACAGTCTAAGTAAGTTGAGGACCCTTCATTTTGTGCTTTAATTATTAAACTATTTAACTCCGCTAACTTGTGATCAATTCCAGAGACTGCATTTGCCATTACTCCAAGTATTTCTATTTGAGTATCCATTTTATTTGATTGATATGTCAATGCTTCAAGGGTTAGTACTGATGTTTGGTAAAATATATCCCATATGGATCCCAGATCCTGATCGTCTATATTTTTTTTTGCTTTTTGATCAGTATATATTTCCTTGTTATGAATAGGGCTTTTAGCCTCAACCTGATTAGTATCTTGGATATCTAATAAACTCTGTGTATTAACCAGTCTATTTATTTTTTTACTGCTGTTTGCAATTTTGAATACTGATTGATCATTGAATCCTAGGGTTTTTTCCTTGAAGAACGATGTTTTTAATTGATCAGGAGTATCACTTTCCAGCTCTTTATGACTCAGTTCCATATTTGTTCCTCGATCCATTCCTTTTGGTATACTCATCCCCAGTGGGTTGTTGCTATTACCATTTATTTGTATTTGCTTTCCTTGTTCGAGGTTGTGAACATTATTTTTCCTTATTTCAACCTTGACTTCTATTGGTAGTGGAGCCCTGCAGTCATTGGACTCATAACCGTATCATCTTGTGCCATTTCTTCTGTTAGTATTTCAATCTCACCCAAATCTGCATCACTTTTTTTTCTTTGAGTGTGTGATACTGGAATTAAAGGCTCTAAGTCCACTTTTTGTTCAGTTATAGCTCCCTGTAGACTTTCAAGTTGCGGGTTAGTAGTTTGCTCCTGTTCCCGCTCTAGACCAAATGTTTGAGTTTTTCTTTCCAAGTTGTTGGTTGGCTTAATCGGAGATTGTAAGTGTTTTGTTTCCACTTCTAGTTGCATTGACATCAGTGCTCCTGCTGGGTCTCTCATAAAATCAAACTTATGAGGTATTTTTATAGATTTTTCAAACATCCGTGCTATTGGCGAAATTAGCGTTTGATTTGAACCCTTTATCGGCGCTTTAGTATTTTTTATCACTCTTGGTGCTTGGGCTTTCCGTGTACGTCTTGTGGGAGGGCCCGAAGTCCTTTCTTTCCCAGAGCGCATTCTGTCTAATTTATTTGAAGTTAAAATCAATTTATCTGCCTAATGTGTTTGAAAATAAAATCAAATCAATCAATTTGAAATCGATTATCAATTGTCAATTATCTCTTTGTTCTACAAATGTTAGGGGTATATGAGCGGCAAAAAGCAGTCGTATACAATCGTTCCTCTGCTCCTCTACTCCTCCGTAGTTTTTCCTCTGTTCTTCTGCTCTGCTCTGTTTCTTCTGCGCAGAGCAGGAACAGGAGCCTGTGTCAGGAGGGGCCCAGGGGAAAGACCAAAATCAGCTTTACCAAGCGTCTGCCAAGAATCTGGTTGGATTCGAGCAGTGACCAGGGCCAGGTCCACTGCACACACCTTCTCCTTCAATGTTTTTTTTCTTTTTTTTGCCGGTTATGCAGGTAAGCCGGTAAGCCGATATTTGCCGCTCCTCCTCCTCCACTAAACACTCAGCACCGCTTGATTGGGCTTCGTTGGGCAACAGCTGCAACCGCCAAAACTGCCAAAACTACCTCAGCCGCTCTCTACCGCTACCTTTGCCGCCACAGTCCACAGTCCAAGGCAGGCAATCAGCTCACCTCAGCCCGCGACAGCAGACAGGCAGAACACGACCCAACGCCAACCGCTAATGAGGGCGAGGGGCGGGCCGCCAGTGCGAGCCGATGCGAGCTGGTACGATACGGCAGTACCAAGCCTTCCGATACGAGCCGGTGCGGCAGAATCAAGAGCGGTAACAGCGGGAGCAGGCAGGAGCAGGCAAGCAAGGAGGATCGGTGTTCGCCGCCCGGCGTGTTCGTCTTCGACTGCTGCTGGTCGGTGCAAAACCACGGACTGGCTAATCAACAAAGCACATCTAAAACGTCTGCCACTGCACGCATGTCGTTTGAAACCACGGCTGCAGGCGCCTTTCTTTTTCCAGCAACTGTGTCCCCTCCCTGGCTAAATAAACTATTTTCTAACCCAAGCCTTCCTTTTTAATACATATAAGTCACCCCTAAGGTAGGCTCTGGACAGCCCAGATGGCAGGGAGCAATGTATTTAAAAAATAGGATATGTGCTTTTAAGTTTTACTTGTCTTGGTAATGAAAAACACTTAAATTTGTTTTTCACTAGTGCAAGGCCTACCTCTCCTATAGGATGACATCAGAGTTACCTCAGTGCATTTAATAATCTGTAATTTGGTCTTTGGAATTGTAATAAAAAATCTTACCTTATGGTGAAGTCAGATTTTAAATTACAATTATGAAAATGCCACTTTTTGGTATTTTCCATCAATGACTCCCCGGCCTCCATCCACGAATGCCAGTCAACAATGTTGTTCATCCGTGACTGGATGAACAGCAACCAATTAAAATTGAATCCAGATAAGACAGAACTGATCCTCACGGGAGGCTCTCTTAACCCCTGGAATTCCCAGTTCTGGCCTAAAGAACTGGGACAACCCCCGACCCCATCTAATCAGGCTAAAACTCTGGGAGTCATAGTCAATAGCGATCTCACCATGAAAACCCAAATAGGATCTGTAATTTCTGCCTGCTTCTTCCAATGAAGGAAAATAAAGAAAATAAGTAGATTCCTAACTCAGGAAGCAAAACTGCAGGCAGTCCTTGCCATGGTGATCTCGCATATTGACTATGCTAACTCCTTATATTTTGGAATCCCGGCCTATCTCATTCACCGTCTCCAACTGATACAGAATCAGGCGGCCAGACTGATTCTACAGGAAAACAAACGTCAACACATCTCTCCCCTTTTGAAGAAACTACATTGGCTCCCTATAGCACAGAGATGTGCATTCAAGACGGGATGCATCATTTTTAAATCCCTGAATGGCAGAAACCCCAAATTTATTAACAGCCTGATTGACAGATACAATCCAACTCGCAATCTGAGATCCGCTCACATGCACCTCCTGACAACACCCTCCTTTAAACAGAAACGATTTGGCGGATCCAGGTTCTCCACACTGGGTCCAAGATACTGGAACTCTATGCCCCTAGAGATCAGATCCTGTACAGATTTCATAACTTTTCGTAAACTTCAAAAAACATGGCTCTTTAAACAGGCATTCGCGTAATTCGTGGAATTCGTGCATCACTTGAACAACGTGTATTCATCTCCTTCCTGAGCAGCGCCAAGAAACCAATCTGGTGTACGAGCGCTATATAAATTAGGTATAACATAACATAACATAACTTTTAGAAAGTTGGTATTTCACTCCCTTAGCCAATAGGAAGCTTAGGTTGCATGGATGGGCCATCATTGGATGGATGTGAGGGAGGAGCTGGGCACAACCCCACTTACACTTGAATTAGCTGTGTCCTGCCTCCACACAAAGGGCTGCATACCCACTGTAGTTAGTCTGGTATCAGAGCCAGGAGGGCAGGTCACCCGTACACTGCAAAGGCATGCCTCTAAAAGCTTCTCCCCACTTCAAAGGCACAACTCGGTATAAATACTGCTCCTCAAACACTAACTTTGAAGACCTGGCTCTTCAGCCTCCCTTAGCACACTGTGGCCCGACAACTCTATCTTGCCCCCACTTTCCACTGCCTCCGCTAGCGCCGGGACACCTCCGTTGGGGGTAGCTGAGCGCTTTATAAGCTTAAATACATACATACATACAACTCTTCAGTACACTTCTGGACCTCTCAGCACTCTGCCAGGAAGAAGGACTGCTGTGCTGCTGAAAGGACTTCTACTATGAAAGAGCTACTGCCCTGCTGTGCTAACTTGCTGCCTGCTGCCCTCTTGCCTGGATAAGAAGGACTGGACCTACATCTGTTGAACCCAGGACCACCAGAGCTACTCCAAGGGCTAGTTGGCTGGCCTCCTGACTTGAGTCTCAGGGACAGAAGGCTCCAACAACCTCAACCCCAGCACCTGGACAGAGCCATCCATAACTTTCTCCTGCCAAGTAGTGAGACAAGGACCCTTGGAAGTAGGCCTAAGGTGCTCTGCCTGCCTCACAGGACCTTGCATCGCAGCCTGGTCACACCTCGAAATAGATGCATCACTTTGGCTGCGAAACGCATCTTCGCAGATCCTTATAACGCTCCACACACCAGGATTTACGGTACTTTGTTCAGCGGGCCTAACTGGGTCCTTGTAGCCAGCCCGCACTCTACCGCGGTTGACCTGAACTTGTGATTTTGTCCCTGTCCGGAGCGACCTGATAACCACAGTTAACGCTTTGGGCTTTTTGGTGCTATTTTCAAGAAAATCTTTAAAATTGCATATCTGTGGTTCTACTGATTGGATGTTTGTCATTTATTGTCTAGTTTTATTTATTAAAGAAAACTAAATTTTTCTAACTTGATGGGGGATCATTTTTATGTGATGTTTTTCACTTTATTACTGTTTGAAGTGTTGCACCAATACTTTGCACATTGTCTGTATGTTAACGCCTGACTGCTCTGTGCCAAGCTACCAGAGGGTTGTGCACAGGCTAATTTAGGGATGGCTTGTGCCTCACCCTGACAAGGATCGTAGGTGCTGCTTGACCAGAGCTCACAGACCACTCA